>JAWNNC010000034.1:0-23411 GCA_035043275.1 Drosophila tanythrix
TCATTGTGCGTTCACACGCCTCTCTAAAAAAAAAAATGCTGATTTAGATGTCTCTGATACCGTCAGCATAAAAACTGTTACTTCTGAAAATCCTAATCAAGAAATATCTACAAATACGGCATTGCCCCCAATTTCTCCCAAGTGCCCAGCCGTATCACTAAAACGAAAGACAATAACAACGTCTATGCGTCTGCCAGTTAAAGTGAAGCGAGCACTGCCTGCTTGTGGCACTAAAATGAAGGAAGATATGAAGACATTCAACAAACCAGATGTTGAAAGTAAAAATAAAAAACTGCCCAACACCCATTTGGATGGCGAAGAAGAAATGGATCATTATAACAATGAACCTGCTACTAATAAAGATTTGGCTGCTGACATAGCAAGTTTGTTACATACGCAACAACAGCAAGTGAAGCAATTTCAACAGCAGCAAATTCAGCTAACACAGAATGAGAAAATACCAACTCTCTTTCTTCCTAATGTATCTTCGATTCAACCACTGCTGGATAAACTTAATAATGCTCCATCGGTTGGCAAGTTTACTACAAAGTGTACTCGTGGTGATTCAGTCAGAGTGCAATGTAAGGATATGGTCACATATAAAGCCATCCTTGAGACTCTAAAAGAGGGCGACGTGCATATGTACACCCATCAAATACGAAAGGATCGTGGATTTCGTATTATTATGCCCATCTCCATCATTCGACCTCGGTTGATTGGTTAAAAGCTAAGCTGGCTGAACTGGGTTATGCGGCTCGTTTTATTAATGTAATAAAACACCGCTTCACTGGGCAACCACTGAATATTTTTGAAATAGAACTTGAACCAAGAAATGAAGGCGTAAATGAACAAGTGCTCTCTCTCTCTGAAATCGGGAACCAGCACATTGTTGTTGAGAAGCAATTGAAGAGCCCTGACCCTGTGCAGTGTCATCGCTGCCAGGAATTCGGCCACAGTAAAAATTACTGCCTCAAGCCTTTCATTTGCCTTAAATGTGCTGGCAAACATGCAACAACAGCTTGCACTAAATTGGAAAATACGGAGGCGAAATGTGCCAATTGCGGTGGTAGCCATGTAGCCAATTATAAGGGTTGTCCTGCATTCAAGAGTGCTCGTGCCAAGATAATGGGTGGTCAAGGAAACCTAAATAAGCAATTCTCCAAAACAAAAAGACAAATGCCTCAATGCATTCGTCCCATCATTGAGGATTTGCAGCCCATAAACCCTGGTATTAAACATCAGGTACAGCAACCCCAGCATGAGAAGCCATCCAACGCCCAGGGTCAACAATTTGTGAAGCAGCAGAGGGAAAAGCGGACCCAGCAGAAACCTCAGTTATTTAAGCAGCAACCCAGCAAAAATTCCTTAGGATCTGCTTTACCACCAGCATATGCAGACTTTGGAGCCAACAAATTTCAAGAATCAACAGGTCAAAGTGCAGCTGCAGCAAAAGCCAAAGTCTGTTCTGCGCAGCCCTAACATTTCCTATAGTCAAGCTGTTCAAGGAGGGCAATCACAGGAACGTGTACGTAATCCGGCAACTAAACATCTGCAGAACTTCCAACAGCAACTGCGTATTGAGCAGCAACAACAACGTGAATCAATCCCCCAACAATGGCAGGATAAGCGGCAACATCACCTAAGCCAGCAATGTATTTCGGAGAGTGATCCTTGGCAGAATCTGCAAGTAGGAACCTCCGTTATGCAAATGTTGCATCAAAATATGTTGCTGATTAGCGACATGACAAAAAAGATGGACACGCTGCTCAACGTTCTACAATTGCTCGTCTCCAATCAACAACTCAGGCCTCTAAGTAATATAACTAACATCGCCAATGACCACTGCAATGTCTAGTTCGTCCAGATGTCCTCTTCATACACAAATCAATACGGCTGTTCTTAATGGCTGCCCAAATTACACAAACACTTCCGGCAACCAGTCTGTCACCTTTAAAATGGCCTACTGGGATGCTGCTCCTCGTCTGCAAGAAATTAATCATGGGCCTCCTGTGCAGCAATCCCTGCAATCTGGATCCTGCGCACAGATGTTACCACAGCGTCTGCCCTTTGTTGTGCCCCCCCCTCTCTATGGACCACCTTCGGGGCTTGCTTGATAAGCGAAGGACTAGATTCCGGCCGTCTGCTAAGCGAATATGCTCATCCTCCTCCTCATGGCTTGAGCTGCGCAACTGGAGGAATCGGCTTAGTGTACGACGACCCCGACCTAACTTAGGAGCGAACTACCCCTTCTGGAGAGGAACTTGATTTCCATCATCAACATGGCGTCCTGGACACGACATCGCAAATTTCACCCTTTTAGATTCGGATAATTTTAATTTTGAATTGTAAACTTTGATGCCACCTCCATTGTATTATTTTTTAAGACTTACACAAATATTGTAAAACACTCTTTATTATTACACATAATGTTTTATGTAATTTGTTCACACACCATGCCATATCATATAAGTATACTTTAATTATTTCGATAAGTTAGTACACACAACATTAGCCGTTAAGTACACTACGCCATCTATTGTCATTCATTTTTCACACCACGCCATATCATATAAGTATACTCTATTTAAGTTAGTACACACAACACTTTAGCCGTTAAGTATACTACGCAATTTTTTGTTATTCATTTCTCACACCACGCCTTTGAAACTCTGCTAGTATTTAAGTCACACATGTTACTCTACATTCAGAGTTGCATCTACACTTAACACTACACAGCATTGTATTTAACATTTTATGTTATGTTAATCATATTTATATGTTGCCAACTTGTAGCAATTTTACATAAATAAAGCAGGCTGGCGACCGGCTGCTTCAGTCGTCGCTGCCTTCTGTGCGTGTGCACAACTATCTGAAAAGGGTCATGTGTAATGATATTAAATCTTATCGCACCCTGATTGGACACTTTCAAGACAATCAAATCCAGAGTCATACTTACCAGCTTGAGCATGAGCGTGGATTCAGGATTGTTATACGGCACTTGCATAAGTCAACACCAGCTGATTGGATACGCACTAAACTAGGTGAATTAGGATACAAAGTGCGCTATATCAACGTCATCAAAAGGCGCTTTACTAGAGAGCCAATTGATTTGTTCGAAGTAGAACTCGAACAAAAGGACAACGTTGCCGAAATCCTCAAGCTCACTAGGTTGGGCACTCAACAGGTTGCCGTGGAGCGCCCGCTTCGCAATCCTGATGCGGCCCAGTGCCATCGCTGCCAACAGTTCGGCCACACCAAAAACTACTGCCGTCGCCCTTTTGTGTGTGTTAAGTGTGCCGGCAGCCATCAATCTACTGCATGCCAAAAAACCACTGATATGCCAGCAAAATGCGCGAACTGCAAAGGCCCGCATGCAGCTAGCTACCGTGGATGCCAAGCCTTCAAAGACGCATGTAAAGTTAAAGAACCCACCAGTGTAGTTCGCCTCAATAATCTTTTAGGCCATCTGGGTATCCCACAAATCCCAGTTCAACAACGACAACGCCAGCCAATACAACAACAACAACCAGCTGAGCAACGACAACAAAATCCTCGTGTGCAACAGCAGCTACCTCAAAAAGCTCCAGCAAGGCAGCAACAACAGCAACAAATAAACACAACATTGCAATGTGCAGCAAACAGCCATCTGCAAAGTGTTCGCCCCAAAACTAGCCATGCCAGTACCCCTTTGGTCAGTTACTCGGCGGTAGTTAAAGGCCCTAAGCAACAGCAGCAGAAACAACGTCAACAATCACAGCCTGTGCAACAACGGCCTATGCAACAACAGCCTGTGCAACAACGCCAACCTAGGCCACGTCAAACCTTGCAACAACAGCAGCAACAGCCACTCAGAGGACAGCAGCCAAGCTTTCCGCCATTACCCCGCATCATCAGGAGCCGCAGCCACAGCACACGCCGTAGTTCGCGCAACATCCAACAGATTGACGATTCTGATAAAATCTGCCAAAAGCTGGACAGGCTTACATCCATTCTGTTAGAGGATCGTGAATCACGCGCCGCCAATAATCCACCGCCTGCTCTGAAGAGCTCAGAGCACTCGGACAGCATCAACCAAAAGCTGGACAAGCTTATTTCCATTCTAATCGAGGACCGTGAACAGCGTCCTACCAACGACTCTGCGTCTGATTTCAAAAATCTGGAGCGTAAAATGGACAACCTCCTCAGAGTCCTTATCAACACCGTCACCACAATACATGAGTCCAATGTGAAGCGAAATGCTCAGTAATCTCAACATGCCAAACTCAGCCTCAGCACATCGCGTTGATAGTAAATTAAAAATTATTTCGTGGAATGCTGCTGGGCTCAAAAACAAGCTAGCAGAACTTAAAAACTTCATAATTACTAACAACGTCGATGCAATGCTCGTCACCGAAACACATCTGCTGGACACCGATGAGCTCAACATCAGCGGATATGACACATACATGGCCAATCATCCCGCTAACCGTAGAAGAGGAGGAGCAGCGATCATTATAAAAAGTACAATTCGGCACATGGCGTTAGCATTCGACATCACTCCAAAAATCCAGTGCTCAGTTGTTGCAATCTCAATGCAAAATGGCACTTACCTAAACATCGCATCAGCATATCTTCCACATTTCTTCGACTGGTCAATCGATGACTTTAACAGCGTCCTCGGTAGTCTTGGCGAAAGGTTTGTTATTGCTGGTGACTGGAATGCGAAAAGCTACTGGTGGGGAAACGCTCGCTCGTGCAGAAGAGGTGCCGCGCTGCTTGAGTGCACCCAGCAAAATCGCCAATTCAACATTCTTGCTACGGGATCGCCGACTCATTTCCCAGCAAACTCGGTACACTCGCCGTCTGCCATTGATTTTGCCATCTATAGAGGAATCAGACACGAACTTATAAAAATCTCAACAATGTTCGACTTGGGATCTGATCATCTGCCTCTACAAATTGATGTGCATGACTTTGCTCCGATCCGCAACTCCAGATGCCATTTGCTACCGCTTAACGCAAACATCCGAAAGTTCCAATCCTGGCTAAATGACCGCATTCTCCTTGACACAGAGATTCGAAGTGGTGATGATATTGACGACTGCATTTTGATTCTTGAGAACAACCTACGCTCTGCTGCTGAGTATGCAAGTGCAAACCTGCAAACACCGAACCAAAACTCTCAGTCCAGACAAACCACCTGCAGCCAAAATACACTTATGATGATTGAGGCAAAGCGGCTCATCAGACGGCAGCTGGCAACTGCTCGCAACCCTTTGCTCAAAACCATATACAACTACTTGGCTAGCAGTGTCAAAAGGGCTCTCAAGCGTGAAAAAGAAGAAAAAATGAATCAACTGCTCTCGTCAATGGACCCGGACAACAGATACAATATGCAAAAATTCTGGCGTATCACAAAGAACATTAGCAGGCAGCCAACACCAAACCTGCCTGTCAAGAAGCACACTACTCAGGATGGAAACAGCAGTGGCAGAAATGTTTGGTGCAAAACCACTGAGGAAAAGGCCGAGGCATTTGGACAACACCTTGAAGACAGATTCAAGCCAATCCTCACCCAAGAAGCGACTGACAACACAGATGTTGCAAATATCATGAATAATATACCGATTGCAAACCAGCTTACATTCAGAAGCATAACACTCGCTGAACTACAAGCTGAGATTAAGCAACTGAAGACAAACAAGTCGCCTGGGCTCGACAACATCGACAACCGCACTATTAAGATCCTGCCTTTGGCTGTTTTGCAATACGTTACAATGATATTCAACAACATCCTCAAGTTTGGCCACTTTCCAAAGCTGTGGAAACGTGCCTTGGTCAAGATGATACCCAAGCCCGGTAAACCATCTGAGCAACTCTCGTCTTATAGACCAATCAGCCTTCTCTCTGGTATTTCCAAATTGTTCGAAACGCTCTTGCTCAAGCGTTTGTTCGAGAGCGACACCTTTGCTGAAGCCATACCAAAACACCAGTTTGGATTTCGCAAGGAGCACGCAGCAGATCAGCAACTTGGGAGAGTCACGCAATTCATCCTCAAGGCTTTCGAAGGTAACAGTTTCTGCTCAACTGTTTACCTTGACATACAAGAGGCCTTCGACCGCGTGTGGCATGACGGCCTTTTCTTCAAATTGAAGCAGCTGCTCCCTGATGTGTACTACAGGGTTATTTGCAGCTACCTCACTAAAAGAACATTTGTCGTCGAGTGCAATGGCGGTGTACGCTCAAGCGTCAAATGTATCTCTGCGGGTGTGCCTCAAGGTAGCGTCTTGGGACCGGTGCTGTATAACATCTACACAGCCGACATGCCAAACCCACCAACTTCTTCCTTTGGACCAATGCTTCTTGCAACTTATGCGGACGACACCGTTATCATAAGTGCGCACCGGAATATTGAAACTGCTATCGAAAGGATGAACAGTTACCTGGACACGTTTTCAAAATGGACAAAGAAATGGTGCATAAACGTGAATCCTTCCAAATCGGCGCATGTCCTCCATAGCCTCAGATCTGGCAGCGCGAACTCTACTCCAATTATGGCTGGTTGTAGAATAGCAACGAAGACTGCTCATACGTACCTTGGCGTCCGTCTTGACACCAAGCTTACACTACAATCACACGTTACTGCAATCGTCACCAAATTACGAGCCAGAGTTAAGAAGTTGAATTGGCTCCTGAACGCAAACAGCCAGCTGCCTCTAAAAACCAAGATGATTTTATACAAGCAACTCGTGGCTCCTATCTGGACGTACACCATGGCAGTTTGGGGCCCGCTATTAAGTCATCTGCAATTTCGCCGAATTCAGACTGAGCAAAACAAATCGCTTAGGCTGATTGCAAACGCCCCTTGGTATGTCAGAAATGTCACTTTGCACTCTGACTTGGAAATTCCATTCGTTGAGCAGACGTACGCTGACATCTGCAACAAATACGTGAAAAGATTGCATATGCACCACAACTCCGAGGCAAGGAACTTGGCACTCAATCCATACGTCCCGCAGCGGCTCTCTCGCCCTCGGTACATGGAAATGATTAACAGGTGCATTCCGCCCCACATGCGACCACCACCGCCGCCACTGCATCCGCACGAACTCCAAAGAGCACAACGGCGGGAAGAAAGGCAGATTTTACTAAGGCGACGAGATGAGCATCGAAGGCGCGAGGAGGCTCGCGTTGAGAGAATTCGCGAGGAGAGGCGGCAACAGGAACTTCAGCTACAGCGGCGACAACAGTTTGAGCTTGAGCTTGAGTCCCGACGCAGCCAATCAACCAACAATGAGCTGGCCAATGGTATATTGGCAATACTAAGCCCTGCGGCCGTTATACTACAACAGCAGAGAAGAGCGCAAGTTTTAAGCTTTCTCAATCAAATTGAAATTGCGGATTTGGTAGATCCAATGGAACGCGCAGAAACATCGCGTCAATTCCACGGCCAGGTTCCCGATGATGCTGTTCCCACTGAGCTGATGCCAATTGCTGCTACTCCACGTAGGCATGCAGCACTTGATGAGACGTCAACGTCAGTACAGCACTTAAGTGACGGTGCTGTAGGCCAATTTCCTCATCCTTGCCCGACGAGGGTTGGCCTCACTTCAGCGGACGCTCTGCCACTTGCGACTCCCAGCGGCCCAACTGCAGCTTATTTACAAGCTCCATTGGACGCCGCTCGGTTACCGCATCAACAAGTCGGAACCGCGAACTCTGCATATGATCAAGCTGAAGCTGCTGTTGGCGATCGCAACGCCGGAGTGCTCAGCTCTCGACCCCCGCTACTCCTTCCGACTCCTGAGGACGCTCATATCATCGAACGAATCATGGACATCATCGACCTAACAGATGATAGTTAGTCACTTAAAATGAGTCGTCTCATTGTTAATTAAATAACTTCTTATACCAGTAGCATATAAGTATTAAGATTTATTAAAATTTATATCAATATGTTTTTATTTTACAAGCAGCATTAAGCTGCGTAAAATATAAACTCATCTTAGCAATAAGCTCTATTATAACTTAGAATAAGTTTTGTAAATTCTTGCCATTAATCAGGCGTCAATTAATTTTTAAAATAGTATTTAAGTTGTACTAAAAAAAAATAAAATTAATCTCGCAACTCGTGCGATAAAAGCACGAGTTTGCGATGATTTCATTCGTGTGTGTCTGCCATGGCCACGAGAAAGAAAAATAATTAGGCGCCAATTAATTTTTAAAATAGTATATAAGTTGTACTAAAAGAAAATAAAATTAATCTCGCAACTCGTGCGATAAAAGCACGAGTTAGCGATGATTTCACTCGTGCGTCTACTATGGCCACAGAAAGAAAACAAACCTGCCGGTCAAGAAGTACATTTCTCAGGATGGGAACAACAATGGCAGAAATGTATGGTGCAAAACCACAGAGGAGAAGGCCGAGGCGTTTGGGCAGCATCTTGAAGACAGATTCACGCCTATCCTCTCTCAAGAAGCGTCTGATGACATAGATGTTGTTGACAATATGCGTAGTATGCCGACTGCAAACCAGCTTGCCTTCAGATGCATAACACTTGCTGAAGTACAAGCTGAGATTAAGCAACTGAAGGTCAATAAGTCGCCTGGTCTCGACAGCATTGACAACCGCACCATAAAGTTCCTGCCTATGACTGCGGTGCAGTATGTCACCATGCTTTTCAACAACATTCTTAAGTTCGGCCACTTTCCAAAGCTTTGGAAACGCGCTTTGGTTAAGATGATACCCAAACCTGGAAAGCCCACCGAACAACTGTCGTCATACAGGCCAATCAGCCTCCTCTCCGGCATTTCGAAACTGTTTGAGTCGCTCTTGCTCAAGCGATTGTTTGAAAATGACACCTTTGCCGATGCCATTCCCAAACACCAATTTGGATTTCGGAAGGAACACGCTGCAGATCAACAAATTGGCAGAGTCACTCAATTCATCCTCAAGGCATACGAAAGGAACAGTTACTGCTCAACTGTCTACCTTGACATCCAAGAGGCTTTCGACCGGGTATGGCATGACGGCCTTTTCTTCAAACTGAAACAACTGCTCCCTGAAGTTTACTACAGGATTATTCGCAACTACCTCACTGAAAGATCGTTTGTAGTTGAGTGCAATGGCGGCGTTCGCTCAACGCTCAGGAGTATCTCAGCGGGTGTGCCTCAGGGTAGCGTCTTGGGCCCGGTGCTATACAACGTATACACAGCCGATATGCCAAAGCCACCAAGTTCTTCCCCCGGAACAATGCTGCTTGCGACGTATGCGGACGACACCGTCATCATAAGTGCTCATTGGAAAATAGAAACTGCGATCGAATCGATGAACAGATACTTGGACACGTTTACGAGATGGGCAAACAAATGGTGCATAAACGTGAATCCGTCCAAAACAGCGCATGTCCTGCATACTCTCAGAACCGGCAGCGTAAACTTGTCTCCAACAATGGCTGGCTGTAGTATAGCAACGAAGCCTGCTCATACGTACCTTGGCGTCCGTCTTGACCCCAAGCTTAATCTACAATCGCACGTCACTGCAATCGTCACTAAGTTACGAGCCAGAATCAAAAAGCTGCATTGGCTCCTCAATGTCAACAGCCAGTTGCCATTGAAAACGAAGCTTATAATATACAAGCAACTCGTGGCACCCATCTGGAAGTACACCTTAGCAGTTTGGGGTCCGTTATTAAGCCAGCTGCAATTTAGTCGAGTTCAAACTGAACAAAATAAAGCGCTCAGACTAATAACAAATGCTCCTTGGTATGTCAGGAATGTCACACTACACACTGACCTGGAAATCCCAACAGTTGAGCAAGTATACGTTGACATCTGCGATAAACATACGAAAAGACTGCAAACGCACTTCAACTCTGAGGCAAGGAAATTAGCACATGACCCATACGTACCGCAGCGGCTCACTCGCACTCGCTACCTGGACATGTTAAACAGATGCATTCCGCCTCACATGCGACCACCACCGCCGCCACTGCATCCGCACGAAGTCCTGAGAGCACAACGGCGGGAAGAGATACAGGCAACATTAAGGCGACGTGACGAGCAGCGAAGGCGCGAGCAGGCCCGCATTGATAGGATTCGCGAGGAGAGGCGACAGCAGCAACTACAGCAACAGCAGCGACAACAGCTAGAGCGCGAACGTGACACCCGACGCAGCCAGTCAAGCAACAATGAGCTAGTCAATGGAATATTGGCTATATTAAGCCCTGCGGCCGTTATTTTACAACAACGTAGAAGAACGCAAGTTTTAAGCTTTCTAAATCAAATTGAAAGTGCGTTAGTTGATCCTATGGACGGCGCAGAAACTTTGCGATTATTCCACGACCAGGCTCCCACAGTTGAACCGTCTGTTGGCCTCACTTCGGTGACCACAATGCCACTTGCGGCTTCCAATAGGCCCACTACAGCTTGTTTGCAGGCCCCGGTGGACGCCGCCTGGATGTCGCACCAACAGGACGGTGCTGCGAATGCCGTCTTTGACCAAGCTGATGCTGCTGTTGGCGATCACAACGCTGGAGTGCTCAGCTCTCGACCTCAGCAACTGCTTCCGACTCCAGAAGACTCTCACGTCATTGAACGGATCTTGGACATCATTGACCTGACCGATGTCAATTAACCGTTTAAATTGGCTGTCGACCAATTATTAATTAAAATAATATCTTGTATAAATAGTATATAAGTATTAAGATTTATTAAAATTTATTTCAATATGTTTTTATTTTACAAGCAGCATTAAGCTGCGTAAAATATAAACTTATCTTAGCAATAAGCACTATTCTAACTTAGTATAAGTTTCGTTAATTCTTGCCATTAATTAGGCGCCATTTAATTTTTTAAATAGTATATAAGTTGTACTGAAGAAAAATAAAATTAATCTCGCAACTCGTGCGATAAAAAGCACGAGTTTGCGATGATTTCATTCGTGTGTGTCTGCCATGGCCAAGAAAGAAAAAAAAGCCATGCAACTACGGAATGTACCAAACCAAAAGACACGGAGGCTACGTGCGCCAATTGTAAGGGCAAGCATGTTGCCAGTTACAAAGGATGCCCCACATACAAGACAGTAAGAAACAAATTACTCATTACACGCATTGAAGCAGCGAATCCACAGGAGAAACTACAGGCGCAGCCGTGCCAATTAAAGCAACAGCAGCCACAGCAGAAACTACAGGCACAGCAGTGCCAATTACAGCAACAACAGCCACTAAACAAGGAACACCAACAAGGAGTACACCCCAGGAAGGAGCAACAACCTAGTAAACCACGAAAGATGCAGCAAAACATAACGCACCCAAAACAGGAAACTAAGAAGACGTACAGTCAAGTTGTACAAGGGAAGACCGTTGCTGCCCGGACTGCTAGGCCAGCTGAAAGACATCTGGAGAAGTTCCAGGAGCGGCTTCGCGTTGAGCAGCGGGAACTTAAGCTCCGCAGCCCTCAGTCTCAAGCTCGGGAGGAGCAGCAACGGGATCATCCGCCCTGTTGTACCCAGCCACACTTAGATGGGCAGCCACAACTGGAGCAACGTCAACAGAGTTGCGCCATGGAACAAGTTACACTTTTACAAATTCTGCGTGAGCAAACTATCTTAGTTGCTGATATGGGACGGAAGATGGATGCGCTTCTGACGTTGCTGATGTCCATGGTGGAGTCCATTTCCAGAAGCCATCCTGTGCCACCACAATCTTCTGTCCCTTCCACTATGGAAGCGATGCTGTAGCGTCCAAGAAGTCGTTCCTGTCCACGAAGGCCAAGAAGTCCGCCCGCAGTCCACCTAGTCCAAGAAGTCCGTCCACAGTCCGCGAAATCCAAGAAGTCCGTCTGCAGTTCAAGAAGCCCAAGAAGTCCAGTCTGACGCGTCCATTTATGCCAGAATCAATTTACCCCCACCAACACAACACTGGACACTGTTCGTCCAGAGTTGCCTTCCCCCTTTTTTTGCCCTGGCATGTCAAAATTATTTCAAAAGGTTGCTTTTCTTAATAGTAATGTCGAAATAAATATGGTATACTGGTGATTGTGTTTCACAATCATCAGTAGCTCCCAATTGTTCGGTTGCGAACACAACTGAAAAGCGCCGCAAGAGGAATACCTCCAGTAAAGAAAAATCTGTTGAAGAAATTCCAGATTTCTTCAAGGCCAAGAGTGCTATTGCCACACTTTGCGATAGCATGCCGTCACCTGAGGGGGTTTCTTCACCAACCAACCCTGCAACTCCGCGTGTCAGATTGTCTGAGGAGCATATGGACGCCGGAGTTTGCCGTGATGATGAAGTGAATGTCGCTGAGAAGCCATTAAAGTCGCCGCAGAAGATTCCTCAGATCTTTCTGCAAAATGTTGAAGCAATTCAGCCTCTGCTTGATAAGCTTGGCAAAGTTGTGCGTGCTGGCAGCTTCGCTACCAAATGCTGTAACGGAGGTGGTGTTAGGGTCTTGTGCAATGACTTGGACACCTATAATGCAGTCTTGCAGGCATTAAACAAAGATGACACACAGATGCACACTCACCAGCTGCGGACAATGAGGGGCTTCCGTGTCGTGTTTAAAAACTTACACCACTCCACATCGCAGGACTGGATTAAGACGAAGTTGACTGACATGGGGTTTGTGGTTCGCTTCGTCAATGTGGTGAAGAACCGTTTCACTGGCCAGCCTCTCAATATTTTTGAGGTTGAGCTTGAGCCGCATCCTGATGGTCGGAATGAACATATACTTACACTGACTAGACTGGGGTGTCAGCACATTTCCGTCGAGCGACAAATGCGTAGCCATGACCCTGTCCAATGCCATCGTTGCCAGGCATTTGGACACAGCAAGAATTACTGCCGCAGACCATTTGTGTGCTTGAAGTGTGCTGGCAGCCATGCAACTACGGAATGTACCAAACCAAAAGACACGGAGGCTACGTGCGCCAATTGTAAGGGCAAGCATGTTGCCAGTTACAAAGGATGCCCCACATACAAGACAGTAAGAAACAAATTACTCATTACACGCATTGAAGCAGCGAATCCACAGGAGAAACTACAGGCGCAGCCGTGCCAATTAAAGCAACAGCAGCCACAGCAGAAACTACAGGCACAGCAGTGCCAATTACAGCAACAACAGCCACTAAACAAGGAACACCAACAAGGAGTACACCCCAGGAAGGAGCAACAACCTAGTAAACCACGAAAGATGCAGCAAAACATAACGCACCCAAAACAGGAAACTAAGAAGACGTACAGTCAAGTTGTACAAGGGAAGACCGTTGCTGCCCGGACTGCTAGGCCAGCTGAAAGACATCTGGAGAAGTTCCAGGAGCGGCTTCGCGTTGAGCAGCGGGAACTTAAGCTCCGCAGCCCTCAGTCTCAAGCTCGGGAGGAGCAGCAACGGGATCATCCGCCCTGTTGTACCCAGCCACACTTAGATGGGCAGCCACAACTGGAGCAACGTCAACAGAGTTGCGCCATGGAACAAGTTACACTTTTACAAATTCTGCGTGAGCAAACTATCTTAGTTGCTGATATGGGACGGAAGATGGATGCGCTTCTGACGTTGCTGATGTCCATGGTGGAGTCCATTTCCAGAAGCCATCCTGTGCCACCACAATCTTCTGTCCCTTCCACTATGGAAGCGATGCTGTAGCGTCCAAGAAGTCGTTCCTGTCCACGAAGGCCAAGAAGTCCGCCCGCAGTCCACCTAGTCCAAGAAGTCCGTCCACAGTCCGCGAAATCCAAGAAGTCCGTCTGCAGTTCAAGAAGCCCAAGAAGTCCAGTCTGACGCGTCCATTTATGCCAGAATCAATTTACCCCCACCAACACAACACTGGACACTGTTCGTCCAGAGTTGCCTTCCCCCTTTTTTTGCCCTGGCATGTCAAAATTATTTCAAAAGGTTGCTTTTCTTAATAGTAATGTCGAAATAAATATGGTATACTGGTGATTGTGTTTCACAATCATCAGTAGCTCCCAATTGTTCGGTTGCGAACACAACTGAAAAGCGCCGCAAGAGGAATACCTCCAGTAAAGAAAAATCTGTTGAAGAAATTCCAGATTTCTTCAAGGCCAAAAGTGCTATTGCCACACTTTGCGATAGCATGCCGTCACCTGAGGGGGTTTCTTCACCAACCAACCCTGCAACTCCGCGTGTCAGATTGTCTGAGGAGCATATGGACGCCGGAGTTTGCCGTGATGATGAAGTGAATGTCGCTGAGAAGCCATTAAAGTCGCCGCAGAAGATTCCTCAGATCTTTCTGCAAAATGTTGAAGCAATTCAGCCTCTGCTTGATAAGCTTGGCAAAGTTGTGCGTGCTGGCAGCTTCGCTACCAAATGCTGTAACGGAGGTGGTGTTAGGGTCTTGTGCAATGACTTGGACACCTATAATGCAGTCTTGCAGGCATTAAACAAAGATGACACACAGATGCACACTCACCAGCTGCGGACAATGAGGGGCTTCCGTGTCGTGTTTAAAAACTTACACCACTCCACATCGCAGGACTGGATTAAGACGAAGTTGACTGACATGGGGTTTGTGGTTCGCTTCGTCAATGTGGTGAAGAACCGTTTCACTGGCCAGCCTCTCAATATTTTTGAGGTTGAGCTTGAGCCGCATCCTGATGGTCGGAATGAACATATACTTACACTGACTAGACTGGGGTGTCAGCACATTTCCGTCGAGCGACAAATGCGTAGCCATGACCCTGTCCAATGCCATCGTTGCCAGGCATTTGGACACAGCAAGAATTACTGCCGCAGACCATTTGTGTGCTTGAAGTGTGCTGGCAGCCATGCAACTACGGAATGTACCAAACCAAAAGACACGGAGGCTACGTGCGCCAATTGTAAGGGCAAGCATGTTGCCAGTTACAAAGGATGCCCCACATACAAGACAGTAAGAAACAAATTACTCATTACACGCATTGAAGCAGCGAATCCACAGGAGAAACTACAGGCGCAGCCGTGCCAATTAAAGCAACAGCAGCCACAGCAGAAACTACAGGCACAGCAGTGCCAATTACAGCAACAACAGCCACTAAACAAGGAACACCAACAAGGAGTACACCCCAGGAAGGAGCAACAACCTAGTAAACCACGAAAGATGCAGCAAAACATAACGCACCCAAAACAGGAAACTAAGAAGACGTACAGTCAAGTTGTACAAGGGAAGACCGTTGCTGCCCGGACTGCTAGGCCAGCTGAAAGACATCTGGAGAAGTTCCAGGAGCGGCTTCGCGTTGAGCAGCGGGAACTTAAGCTCCGCAGCCCTCAGTCTCAAGCTCGGGAGGAGCAGCAACGGGATCATCCGCCCTGTTGTACCCAGCCACACTTAGATGGGCAGCCACAACTGGAGCAACGTCAACAGAGTTGCGCCATGGAACAAGTTACACTTTTACAAATTCTGCGTGAGCAAACTATCTTAGTTGCTGATATGGGACGGAAGATGGATGCGCTTCTGACGTTGCTGATGTCCATGGTGGAGTCCATTTCCAGAAGCCATCCTGTGCCACCACAATCTTCTGTCCCTTCCACTATGGAAGCGATGCTGTAGCGTCCAAGAAGTCGTTCCTGTCCACGAAGGCCAAGAAGTCCGCCCGCAGTCCACCTAGTCCAAGAAGTCCGTCCACAGTCCGCGAAATCCAAGAAGTCCGTCTGCAGTTCAAGAAGCCCAAGAAGTCCAGTCTGACGCGTCCATTTATGCCAGAATCAATTTACCCCCACCAACACAACACTGGACACTGTTCGTCCAGAGTTGCCTTCCCCCTTTTTTTGCCCTGGCATGTCAAAATTATTTCAAAAGGTTGCTTTTCTTAATAGTAATGTCGAAATAAATATGGTATACTGGTGATTGTGTTTCACAATCATCAGTAGCTCCCAATTGTTCGGTTGCGAACACAACTGAAAAGCGCCGCAAGAGGAATACCTCCAGTAAAGAAAAATCTGTTGAAGAAATTCCAGATTTCTTCAAGGCCAAAAGTGCTATTGCCACACTTTGCGATAGCATGCCGTCACCTGAGGGGGTTTCTTCACCAACCAACCCTGCAACTCCGCGTGTCAGATTGTCTGAGGAGCATATGGACGCCGGAGTTTGCCGTGATGATGAAGTGAATGTCGCTGAGAAGCCATTAAAGTCGCCGCAGAAGATTCCTCAGATCTTTCTGCAAAATGTTGAAGCAATTCAGCCTCTGCTTGATAAGCTTGGCAAAGTTGTGCGTGCTGGCAGCTTCGCTACCAAATGCTGTAACGGAGGTGGTGTTAGGGTCTTGTGCAATGACTTGGACACCTATAATGCAGTCTTGCAGGCATTAAACAAAGATGACACACAGATGCACACTCACCAGCTGCGGACAATGAGGGGCTTCCGTGTCGTGTTTAAAAACTTACACCACTCCACATCGCAGGACTGGATTAAGACGAAGTTGACTGACATGGGGTTTGTGGTTCGCTTCGTCAATGTGGTGAAGAACCGTTTCACTGGCCAGCCTCTCAATATTTTTGAGGTTGAGCTTGAGCCGCATCCTGATGGTCGGAATGAACATATACTTACACTGACTAGACTGGGGTGTCAGCACATTTCCGTCGAGCGACAAATGCGTAGCCATGACCCTGTCCAATGCCATCGTTGCCAGGCATTTGGACACAGCAAGAATTACTGCCGCAGACCATTTGTGTGCTTGAAGTGTGCTGGCAGCCATGCAACTACGGAATGTACCAAACCAAAAGACACGGAGGCTACGTGCGCCAATTGTAAGGGCAAGCATGTTGCCAGTTACAAAGGATGCCCCACATACAAGACAGTAAGAAACAAATTACTCATTACACGCATTGAAGCAGCGAATCCACAGGAGAAACTACAGGCGCAGCCGTGCCAATTAAAGCAACAGCAGCCACAGCAGAAACTACAGGCACAGCAGTGCCAATTACAGCAACAACAGCCACTAAACAAGGAACACCAACAAGGAGTACACCCCAGGAAGGAGCAACAACCTAGTAAACCACGAAAGATGCAGCAAAACATAACGCACCCAAAACAGGAAACTAAGAAGACGTACAGTCAAGTTGTACAAGGGAAGACCGTTGCTGCCCGGACTGCTAGGCCAGCTGAAAGACATCTGGAGAAGTTCCAGGAGCGGCTTCGCGTTGAGCAGCGGGAACTTAAGCTCCGCAGCCCTCAGTCTCAAGCTCGGGAGGAGCAGCAACGGGATCATCCGCCCTGTTGTACCCAGCCACACTTAGATGGGCAGCCACAACTGGAGCAACGTCAACAGAGTTGCGCCATGGAACAAGTTACACTTTTACAAATTCTGCGTGAGCAAACTATCTTAGTTGCTGATATGGGACGGAAGATGGATGCGCTTCTGACGTTGCTGATGTCCATGGTGGAGTCCATTTCCAGAAGCCATCCTGTGCCACCACAATCTTCTGTCCCTTCCACTATGGAAGCGATGCTGTAGCGTCCAAGAAGTCGTTCCTGTCCACGAAGGCCAAGAAGTCCGCCCGCAGTCCACCTAGTCCAAGAAGTCCGTCCACAGTCCGCGAAATCCAAGAAGTCCGTCTGCAGTTCAAGAAGCCCAAGAAGTCCAGTCTGACGCGTCCATTTATGCCAGAATCAATTTACCCCCACCAACACAACACTGGACACTGTTCGTCCAGAGTTGCCTTCCCCCTTTTTTTGCCCTGGCATGTCAAAATTATTTCAAAAGGTTGCTTTTCTTAATAGTAATGTCGAAATAAATATGGTATACTGGTGATTGTGTTTCACAATCATCAGTAGCTCCCAATTGTTCGGTTGCGAACACAACTGAAAAGCGCCGCAAGAGGAATACCTCCAGTAAAGAAAAATCTGTTGAAGAAATTCCAGATTTCTTCAAGGCCAAGAGTGCTATTGCCACACTTTGCGATAGCATGCCGTCACCTGAGGGGGTTTCTTCACCAACCAACCCTGCAACTCCGCGTGTCAGATTGTCTGAGGAGCATATGGACGCCGGAGTTTGCCGTGATGATGAAGTGAATGTCGCTGAGAAGCCATTAAAGTCGCCGCAGAAGATTCCTCAGATCTTTCTGCAAAATGTTGAAGCAATTCAGCCTCTGCTTGATAAGCTTGGCAAAGTTGTGCGTGCTGGCAGCTTCGCTACCAAATGCTGTAACGGAGGTGGTGTTAGGGTCTTGTGCAATGACTTGGACACCTATAATGCAGTCTTGCAGGCATTAAACAAAGATGACACACAGATGCACACTCACCAGCTGCGGACAATGAGGGGCTTCCGTGTCGTGTTTAAAAACTTACACCACTCCACATCGCAGGACTGGATTAAGACGAAGTTGACTGACATGGGGTTTGTGGTTCGCTTCGTCAATGTGGTGAAGAACCGTTTCACTGGCCAGCCTCTCAATATTTTTGAGGTTGAGCTTGAGCCGCATCCTGATGGTCGGAATGAACATATACTTACACTGACTAGACTGGGGTGTCAGCACATTTCCGTCGAGCGACAAATGCGTAGCCATGACCCTGTCCAATGCCATCGTTGCCAGGCATTTGGACACAGCAAGAATTACTGCCGCAGACCATTTGTGTGCTTGAAGTGTGCTGGCAGCCATGCAACTACGGAATGTACCAAACCAAAAGACACGGAGGCTACGTGCGCCAATTGTAAGGGCAAGCATGTTGCCAGTTACAAAGGATGCCCCACATACAAGACAGTAAGAAACAAATTACTCATTACACGCATTGAAGCAGCGAATCCACAGGAGAAACTACAGGCGCAGCCGTGCCAATTAAAGCAACAGCAGCCACAGCAGAAACTACAGGCACAGCAGTGCCAATTACAGCAACAACAGCCACTAAACAAGGAACACCAACAAGGAGTACACCCCAGGAAGGAGCAACAACCTAGTAAACCACGAAAGATGCAGCAAAACATAACGCACCCAAAACAGGAAACTAAGAAGACGTACAGTCAAGTTGTACAAGGGAAGACCGTTGCTGCCCGGACTGCTAGGCCAGCTGAAAGACATCTGGAGAAGTTCCAGGAGCGGCTTCGCGTTGAGCAGCGGGAACTTAAGCTCCGCAGCCCTCAGTCTCAAGCTCGGGAGGAGCAGCAACGGGATCATCCGCCCTGTTGTACCCAGCCACACTTAGATGGGCAGCCACAACTGGAGCAACGTCAACAGAGTTGCGCCATGGAACAAGTTACACTTTTACAAATTCTGCGTGAGCAAACTATCTTAGTTGCTGATATGGGACGGAAGATGGATGCGCTTCTGACGTTGCTGATGTCCATGGTGGAGTCCATTTCCAGAAGCCATCCTGTGCCACCACAATCTTCTGTCCCTTCCACTATGGAAGCGATGCTGTAGCGTCCAAGAAGTCGTTCCTGTCCACGAAGGCCAAGAAGTCCGCCCGCAGTCCACCTAGTCCAAGAAGTCCGTCCACAGTCCGCGAAATCCAAGAAGTCCGTCTGCAGTTCAAGAAGCCCAAGAAGTCCAGTCTGACGCGTCCATTTATGCCAGAATCAATTTACCCCCACCAACACAACACTGGACACTGTTCGTCCAGAGTTGCCTTCCCCCTTTTTTTGCCCTGGCATGTCAAAATTATTTCAAAAGGTTGCTTTTCTTAATAGTAATGTCGAAATAAATATGGTATACTGGTGATTGTGTTTCACAATCATCAGTAGCTCCCAATTGTTCGGTTGCGAACACAACTGAAAAGCGCCGCAAGAGGAATACCTCCAGTAAAGAAAAATCTGTTGAAGAAATTCCAGATTTCTTCAAGGCCAAGAGTGCTATTGCCACACTTTGCGATAGCATGCCGTCACCTGAGGGGGTTTCTTCACCAACCAACCCTGCAACTCCGCGTGTCAGATTGTCTGAGGAGCATATGGACGCCGGAGTTTGCCGTGATGATGAAGTGAATGTCGCTGAGAAGCCATTAAAGTCGCCGCAGAAGATTCCTCAGATCTTTCTGCAAAATGTTGAAGCAATTCAGCCTCTGCTTGATAAGCTTGGCAAAGTTGTGCGTGCTGGCAGCTTCGCTACCAAATGCTGTAACGGAGGTGGTGTTAGGGTCTTGTGCAATGACTTGGACACCTATAATGCAGTCTTGCAGGCATTAAACAAAGATGACACACAGATGCACACTCACCAGCTGCGGACAATGAGGGGCTTCCGTGTCGTGTTTAAAAACTTACACCACTCCACATCGCAGGACTGGATTAAGACGAAGTTGACTGACATGGGGTTTGTGGTTCGCTTCGTCAATGTGGTGAAGAACCGTTTCACTGGCCAGCCTCTCAATATTTTTGAGGTTGAGCTTGAGCCGCATCCTGATGGTCGGAATGAACATATACTTACACTGACTAGACTGGGGTGTCAGCACATTTCCGTCGAGCGACAAATGCGTAGCCATGACCCTGTCCAATGCCATCGTTGCCAGGCATTTGGACACAGCAAGAATTACTGCCGCAGACCATTTGTGTGCTTGAAGTGTGCTGGCAGCCATGCAACTACGGAATGTACCAAACCAAAAGACACGGAGGCTACGTGCGCCAATTGTAAGGGCAAGCATGTTGCCAGTTACAAAGGATGCCCCACATACAAGACAGTAAGAAACAAATTACTCATTACACGCATTGAAGCAGCGAATCCACAGGAGAAACTACAGGCGCAGCCGTGCCAATTAAAGCAACAGCAGCCACAGCAGAAACTACAGGCACAGCAGTGCCAATTACAGCAACAACAGCCACTAAACAAGGAACACCAACAAGGAGTACACCCCAGGAAGGAGCAACAACCTAGTAAACCACGAAAGATGCAGCAAAACATAACGCACCCAAAACAGGAAACTAAGAAGACGTACAGTCAAGTTGTACAAGGGAAGACCGTTGCTGCCCGGACTGCTAGGCCAGCTGAGAGACATCTGGAGAAGTTCCAGGAGCGGCTTCGCGTTGAGCAGCGGGAACTTAAGCTCCGCAGCCCTCAGTCTCAAGCTCGGGAGGAGCAGCAACGGGATCATCCGCCCTGTTGTACCCAGCCACACTTAGATGGGCAGCCACAACTGGAGCAACGTCAACAGAGTTGCGCCATGGAACAAGTTACACTTTTACAAATTCTGCGTGAGCAAACTATCTTAGTTGCTGATATGGGACGGAAGATGGATGCGCTTCTGACGTTGCTGATGTCCATGGTGGAGTCCATTTCCAGAAGCCATCCTGTGCCACCACAATCTTCTGTCCCTTCCACTATGGAAGCGATGCTGTAGCGTCCAAGAAGTCGTTCCTGTCCACGAAGGCCAAGAAGTCCGCCCGCAGTCCACCTAGTCCAAGAAGTCCGTCCACAGTCCGCGAAATCCAAGAAGTCCGTCTGCAGTTCAAGAAGCCCAAGAAGTCCAGTCTGACGCGTCCATTTATGCCAGAATCAATTTACCCCCACCAACACAACACTGGACACTGTTCGTCCAGAGTTGCCTTCCCCCTTTTTTTGCCCTGGCATGTCAAAATTATTTCAAAAGGTTGCTTTTCTTAATAGTAATGTCGAAATAAATATGGTATACTGGTGATTGTGTTTCACAATCATCAGTAGCTCCCAATTGTTCGGTTGCGAACACAACTGAAACTGAAAAACGGCAGTACTGCACCTAACTGACGGTGCTGCAGGCCATTTTGATCATCCTTGCCTGGAGGGGATTAGCCACATAACAGCGGCCACACTGCCACATGCGGCTTTCAATAGACCTGCCACAGCTTATTTGCATGCTCCATTGGACGCCATGCGGATACCGCATCATCTGGACGGAACCGTGAATGCTGCAAATGAACAAAGTGAAACTGCTGATTACGACTCCACTGCAAGAATTCGCAACTCACGACCTCTGCTAATGCTGCCGACTGCCGAGGACGCGGCGTTTGCGTCTCTTCCCGCCGATGTTGTTGAGCGAATCCTGGCCGTCATTGATCTAACAGGTGAAAGTTAATTGGCTAAAATAAAAGTACAAATACGTACGTTTGTTGCTGCATTGGGCTTGGCAGGTGATGAGCTGTGTCGTTCTTGTCCTTGACACAGCCACAGACGCACGTTGCAGTTCCTTCAAGACCCACTGCGTGTTATACAATAAGAATATATCTTATTATAATTATTATTGTTGCAAACAAGTGCAAAAAAAATAATAATAATAACAAAGCGTCACATAAAATTCGAATCAGCTGTCCGACATGCCAGCTGTCGACTTATCGATGAACAACTGATCGACGACAGTGGAGCTGCTCCACCTTCGTTGAGTTAATCAGCTGAGCTGCTCCATAATAACGAGCGCTCAAAAGTAAACTATCGTTTAAATTCTTATAATATTATTTTATCTATTAAGCTAATCAAAATATAATTGAGCTCTAAAAAGTGTCTCAATCAATAATGGCCGCTGACCTTTTATTAATATAGTTACTAAAATTAATAGCTTATAAGTATTTATATTTATTTTGAAATGTTATATTATAAGCAGCATGAAGCCGCGTAAAACATAACAATTCCTAGTATTTTAAGCTTAATCTAACTTACCATAAGTTTCGCCAATATTTGCCTCGATTAAGGCGTCAAAAAATTTTTGTAAAATACTTATAATGTATTGAAAAAATAAAGATTATTCTCGCCACAAACGCAAGACCCTAACCTGCTGGTTCAGGTTGTGGTGCACCTTGCGTGAGTGGGCGATGAATTTACTATTGTGTGTCTGCCATGGCCACAAAGAAAGAAAACGAAAAAGACTCACCCAATCATCCAGACAACGCCACGAGCCCGGCCACTTCAGCATGGAACCACAGAGAGGACTCCTCGGCATCAGCTCATCATACTGTACCTGCTAGAATATAATAATATAAATGTGATTATAATTGTCAATTAACTGTAAGCAATTGTAAATGTAAACATCAAACACAGGGTGACCCACCATGTTACTCGTTTTGCAGCTGTCGCATTAGCGATGGCTTTCATGTTAAATGTTTTTAGTATTTAATCGTCTGAAAATGTTAGCTCTTTAGTATATATACAATAAGTCGTTTTTTTATTGTTGTAATTTAAATTTTGTATAAGTTGTCTGTAATAGGTAATAAGACAAGTTGAATAAAGTACCCGCCAGTGTCAAAGCTGGCGAGCAAGTGTTGCGATTAAAAAAGATAAACCTTATTGGGAAATACAGTGCTGGAGTGAGCAGCAAGTGCATTTTTCAGAAATTTCTTCTGGAACAGCGCATCCCGCGACTTGGGATATTTGTTTACCTTCTTAGGCATTGTATTTATGTTGTTCACATACTCACCGACAATTCACTTTTAGTGTTTTTTTTTTTTCCACAGTTTTTGGTTTTGGTAATTTTTTCAGTTTTTCAGCCGCCAGCCTGAAGTTTTGTTAATCAGGACTGGTTTTATTATTTTTTGTTTTCCACAGTTCACA
>JAWNNC010000035.1:0-38153 GCA_035043275.1 Drosophila tanythrix
AAGGGATTTCAAAATAAAATGCAAACGGAGGTCGTTTACACTGACTTTAGTAAGGCATTTGATTCCGTAAATCATTCGTTGCTACTTCACAAACTTAATCTTCTGGGATTCCCAAATAACTTAATTTGTTAGATCTCAAACTACTTAACGCGTAGGACACAGAAAGTTTACTTTAGAGGTTCTGTCTCAAAGTCTGTTCGGGTTACTTCCGGAGTACCGCAAGGAAGTCACCTTGGCCCTTTGCTATTCACTTTATTTATAAATGATCTTCCGTCCGTTATAAGTCATTCTCGTGTACTAAAGTATGCCGATGATGTAAAATTGTGTCTGTCGTCTACCGACTCGTTTGCTGGACAGAGGCTTCAGGCTGACTTATATAGTTTTGAAGCCCGGTGTCGTATAAATTTTTTAAATCTTAATTGTGAAAAATTCAAATTTATGTCTTTCTATAGGCGATTGCCCTATTTAAATACATACTTTCTTCATGGCAAGCCACTTGAACGCATTGAATGTGTCGATGATTTGGGAATACTTTTAGATCCCAAGCTTAAGTTCGACAAGCACATATCTTGCTCTATTAATCGAGGCTTTGGAGTCCTGGGTTTCATTAAGCGCTGGTCAACAGAATTTGACGATCCCTACATTACTAAAACTCTTTATATTTCACTTGTGCATCCTATTCTAGAATATGGATCTTGTATATGGTCACCCAATTACAAGGTTCATCAGGATAGAATAGAATCCGTACAAAAACAGTTCTTATTATTTGCCCTTAGGGGTCTTAATTGGAATACTAATATTAATAGTAAGAAGGTAAGGTTACCATAGTAGACTTTTATTAATAAATCTTCCTTCTCTTTCTGATCGTAGAACAATGCTTGGTGTTATTTTTTTACACAAGCTTATAAACGGTGAGATTGATTTTTCGGAGTTAATCAGCCAACTTAATTTTACAGTTCCGATCAGAAATACAAGGAATTTTCTGCCTCTTTCTCTTCAAACTTGTAGTTCCAATTATGCTATCCATAACCCCTTTAGAATATTGTGTACAAATTATAATACGTTTTTTCCATTAATAAATTGTGCTTCCTCATTTTCATTTATTAAAACAGCTGTCCTATCCCATCTTTCTTTCAATTCGCGAACTTCGTAACCGCGCGTTATGCGGCGCACCCCTCGGTCGGTTGCGTTGGAGGTGGGTTGCAGTTTTGCTTGGGTCCGTGCGTTAACAAGCCTGTGCTTGGTATCGTTTGGGCCACTTGAATGTGCTGCGCGTTAGTAATTCAACGTCCAAATATATAAGGGCGCTGCGCATGGTCCAGCGGGGATGCGGATGACGAAAAGTAAGGGTAAGCACATCACATAGCCCTCCAGCTCCCGAGAAACTTCGCCAAACCTACGCGGCGGCGGCCAAGAGGGTCAAGGTGGCAGTGTTGCCTGTGGACTATCCTCAGGTAATGCTAAGCAACGAAGATCTGTCCGCACTAGAAGAGGCGATAGTGGATGACCTCGTAGCGGGTCACGCCTCAGGGTGGGACACCACAGTGACGTTCACGGGCATTCATTTTAGGATCGTCTATCTGCTGATCGAATGCTCTAGCGAAAGCTCAGCCAAATGGATGGGAAGCGTAGTGCCACGACTGCGCTCGTGGAAGGGCGTGCCCCTAGAGAGTAAGGTGGGAGACGATATACCGTCACCCCACTGCATCACATTATATTGCCCGAGGAGCAAAAACCGATCCACCGACTCCTTGGTGGCCATTCTGGGATTTCAGAATAGGATGGAGACCTCCACGTGGAAAGTTATTATTAGGAGGAATGAGGGTGAAGGAGCCCTCCTAGTAATTGGCATCGACGAGGTATCCAAAAAGATGATCGTCGAGAATGGATATCAGGTCGGCTTCCGTTACGGGAATATCCCCATAAGTGACCTGAGAAAGAAAATTGGGGGGCAACACAGCCCGCCCAAATGAAGAAAGAAATATCAATGGAGCGCGCAACGGACGGCCCTCTTTTTTTCGTTGACTGAAAGTTGTCAGTTGTTCACTTAAGTTAGTTATTTTGGCCATATAGTAGGACAGTTTTTGTAATAATGATGCCTGTAAATCGCAGCCCTATCAGTCAGTCTCAGACTACACCAAGGATTGACACATGCATAGTCTGCACTTTTGAAATGACTAATACACAACCATGTCTGATTACAAGTTGTAGCCATGTCTTTCACCAAGGTTGTTTAGAAAGTTGGTTTGAAGCGAACGCTCAATGTCATCGTTGCAATAATGCTTGTACAATTGGGACATGTAAATTAGTAGTTGGAAACTGTTCCCCTTCGTTGTATCGTACAGTCAGTAGAGCCCGGCCAGCTGTTGTTGCTCATCGTCCTGTGACTAGGAAGTTGGCAAGAATCATGGATACAATCTCAATTCATCGTTACATCTTAATACGCCGAACAGCACGGTCCCGCACGATGAAGTTCCTCGAGCTGTTTCTCCTCCCACCTATCATTCTGTGCACCCTAGTCGCGTGTCGGATACCATGCAGGATTTTAATTTAAATTTTAATGGATCTGAGGATAGCTTGAGTGTGGAAGAATTTATCTATCGAGTGAAAACATTGACGGACGAAACTTTAGATAGCGACTTTCGTGGTCTATTCAAGCATATGCACGTTTTATTTGTCGGTAAAGCGCGAGACTGGTACTGGCGCTATCACAAGGAAGTGTCTTCCATAGTGTGGAAAAACTTTTGTGCCGCTCTTCGCCAACAGTTTAAAGAGTATCGGTCCGATTTTATGAGCAAAGAATTTGTTTTGGCCTGGTCTCTCAGCTGCTGTACCCGATTATGTTCGGAAGTGCGACGTTTGTAAGTCTGCAAAGGCCCCAAATTACAGGCTTCGTCCCCCCATGGGAGAGCATTGTCCCACAGTTCGACCCTTCCAATCGCCTTTATTCATTGATTTATTGGGCCCATATCCGCGCAGCAAACAGGGACACATTGGCGTGTAGATTGTTCTTGATCACTTTAGCAAATTTCATTGGGTGTACCCGCTCAAGAAATTCACATCGGCAAAAATACAGGATTTTCTTGTTGACCAGATCTTCCATTGTTATGGGGTCCCCGAAACTATTATCAGTGATAATGGGTCGCAATTCAAGGCAAGCTCCTTTAATGCCGTGTTCACAAAACTAGGCATAAAACATGTCTATACCGCTCTTATTCACCGCAGAGCAATGCAGCCGAGCGGGTGAATCGTTCCTTGCTAGCTGCAGTGCGATCGTATATTAGCCAGGACTAACGAGAATGGGATATGCACTTGTCTGGCATTTCCTTAGCATTAAGATCGGGACTTTACCAATCATTAGGTTGTTCACCCTATAAGGTACTATTTGGCTTAGATATGGTAACCCATGGTAAAGACTACGAGCTGTGGGATAAATTAGACATGCTCGAGGAACCCATGACTGCTGGAGATCGCTCAGATAACTTGGCTCTGTTGCGGCAGGATATAAAAAAAACATACGAAAGGCGTATGAGCGGAATGCTACACAATAACAAGATCAGGAAGTGTTTACTTTACGTGTGTTAAACTTTACGTTAAGCAATTTTTGGAAAAACGTTAACGCAAAATTGGCTCCGACATTCGTGAAGTGTTGAGTCAAAAAGAAACTGGGAAACTGCTTCTATTTGTTAGAAGACTTACAAGGGCGGGAGATAGGCACCTACCATGCGAAAGATATTAGAGCCTGATTCCCGCTAATCGTGCGTCGATTGGTGGAAGATTATCGGATGTAAGCAGTGGTAACTAATCATTGCAGACTTTACGGCAGTTAGCTCTCGCGGTTCAGGATAAAAGCGGCGGATAGCGGCTGAAATAATGCTGAATCCCAAAGCTTTGTTAATCTGCCCTATTTAAGCCGAGCTGCACGCGGGAAAAGCATTGTTAGTTTTCTCGAGTCGATCGACACTGCACGCCGCCCTTTGTTTTTGTTATCAGCCGAGACTGTACACCACTCGTGCTTACCACGTGAAAGAAACAAAAATATAACCTCATTCATCAAAGGCAACCATTGTCCACCGGAGCACCATCCTCTCCCCCACTCCTCATCACTAAGAAATCAGTGCAGTTCAGTGACCAGCAGCCCCAACCTATAATATTTAAAATCACGTGGTCTGATTTTTGTTATGTTTTTTTTGTTGGTTAAGTTTAAGTACTACAAAAACAAAAAAAAACCATGTTAAACCAACCCCCCTAAAAGTGACAAATGCGCTAAAGTAGAATTTTATTGTTAAACAAATAGGTATAATTCCTAACACAAAGGAAAGAGAAAAGAAGAAAAATAAAAAAGAAATTAATAATTTATTTTAACCAAAGAAAAAAAGAATTTATTGGCACCTAAAAGTATAATAAATTTTTTTGTTGGTTCGAGTTTTCTTACGTTTTTCTTTCTTCTAAAGAAAGGAAGAAAAATAAGAGAAAATATATATATATATCTTTATTTTCTTTTGATTTTTTTGATAAATTCTTTTGTAATTTCCATAAAAAAAATTAATTCCATCATGCATTACGAACGAAATAACAATAGCAAAGGAATTATGCCTATATCTTTGAATACATGTGCTCACTTGCCCCTTTTAGGTTATATGGGTTTATAAGTTTAGTTGAACATGAACAAAAAATAGATAATAGAAAAATAAGAAAATGTGATAACCTAAAACATGAATAAGTATGCAATGAAATTTTGAATAAGTATGCAATGAAATTTATATGAAGTATGCAATGAACTGGTATTATAAGTATGTAATAAAAAATTAACTAAGAAAAGAATGAAATCTGATAACTTTAAGTAGAATTTTAATTTAATTTTAAAAAAGAAAAATCTTGTTTTTTTTAATTAAATCAATTTTTTTTCCTTCAATGATAATTGTAATTTAGTTTAAATTTTTTTTGTTAAAATTTTTTTTATTGTTATGAGTTTAATTATTAGAAAACCTATATGAAGTTTGGTAAATATAGAAAAATTAATCAGTAAACGTTTATGATTTGCTCTTGGGGACTTCCCAGAAAAAATGGCAGCGCCGGAAGTCCAATTGGTTGGGTGGGTATAGAGCGCGTTAGCGGGGTAAACAACAACGCGCACCCCGAACCAACAACCGAAGCCAACGAAACCGCAGCGCTTCCCGCCTAGTTTTGGACCCCCTTACTAAACTCCACCAGGAGTTTGTTCATGTCTTTGATTGTGTTGATGTTGGAGTTATACTCCCAAAAAAAAATTAAAAATGGACTCTAAAAAATTTAAAATTATGACAGCAAAGTAGTTCCCGGATGAAGCAAGAACCCACCCCCACCTCCCGGCACGAGCTACCCCCAGTAGAGTCCTCCGCCACTACCCATCCAGGATTCCGCTCGCCACACTACTACCCCAAGTCGTTGTGTGGCGAGTTAGCCATAGTTTGGGGTCTTCTCCAAACGTAGGCGTTACACATGATAACTCATTACATCGACACACACCAACACCAGGAAGGAATTCCAGCGTGGGATGATGCATGTAAGTTGCTCTCTTTTATTATGAGTAGAGCTCAAATAGAATACAGTATAATGTGAGTACAAAAATGTGCCAAAGTCATTCTTTAAACCTGAGCAATTATACACTGGGCTCTTAAAATATCAGCCACACTGCTCAGCAAACGAATAGGTTCGCTTGATGTATTTTTGTCTGTTTTCTTTATGCATTATAGTAATATGAAATACTTAATTATAATAACTATCAATTATAGATAAATAGTGTAGAATCATTTTATATTCCTATTATTACTACGAACTTATATTAACTTACAATAATAATTAGAATAATTCGCGGCCTTGATATAGAAACCCGCTATTACACTTGGAAAGTGAACAAATAATATTTTTTCGTGTTAAGGTTTATTAATAGTATTTTTTTTTAAATAAGCATAAAATTACTTACGGATGTTTGCATATCGATTTGATTTAGAATAAATTTTGTAAACAAATCAGAACAGACGGTGTTCACACGTTTGCATATTGGCATGCTCCAGTTGAACTGATGATGCATGTCACTACTGCATGACAAGTTGCAGGGAAAAATTGCGCTGATCAAACGGCATTTTTGTTAATTATATTGCCAATATTGTTTATGTTTCGGAGCCAAATTTATTTAGCGATCTATCTGCAAACATGGGTATTAAGTATAACCATCGCTTCGGTTTTTTGTTTCTCTTTATATCTATAAATTTCTAATTGTATGAATTTATTAATCGTTTCAAATTATGAATCATATAAGCCTTACATGGTTTGATTTTGAAATGTATTGATTTTTTTTTGTGTGGATGAAATGCAACTCCCGATGGAGATAGGATAGCTGGCGTAGGGCTTCCTAAGGGATTCTGCTTTTGTAACGGCCCGCAGGATCATTGTAGGGTGGGCGAGTGCACCAACATGGTAGCACCACAAAAAGGATGACCCTAAAATTCGAGTTATTTGATCCCTCTATTTTAACCGGCAATTGCCGATCCTAAGGCAATATGCTTTCGAATCCATTTACAATGCTGAGCATTGCAAGGGGGGAGAATGTTTATGTGGGTTATGTTAAGCCATGCTATGTCAGCTGTTGGTATTTTGGCTTAACATAGCCTACGATCCGCATGCTCTCTTCTTGCAATGTAACCTCCTCTCAGCGCTCTCAGCGCTGTTAATTAGTTTTCATCTATCCATTGTTTACACTCGCATTCGTATTGCAACTAAAATACAAACCATAAATTTCAAGTGAAATAAATATCCAAATAAAATCCCAAAACTCAAACTGTCTTTTTCTGAAGAAGAAGGAAGGAAAGGAAGACTTCCCCCCCCACATTTACACTTTTAATCTTTCTTCTTTCTCATGTCCATGGTGTCTTCTTCTACCTTCCTTTATGTAAAAATATAGTACACGAATAATAAATATATATAACTAATAAGTAGGAAGCAATTTTAATACGTCGGTTGTCCAATAATAACCCACGCCTATTGCTGGCGAGCTTCAGCCAAAGCAAGCGCGTACTCCGAACGTTTTAATAGCCCATCAGCTTCACGTTGTTCATTACACATGGACGAATTATTATAATCAAAGGTGACTGTTAAGTTTTCCCCAAGTTTGTTCGTCTCTGCGGCAAAGTTACAAAATATACATTATATCCCTAGATAACTACGCAGTGAAATAAATCAAAGAAAAAAATCATATCTCAACAAAACAGCCAATTTGCGTTGGACAAAATAATTCTATTTTTTGCCATAATGCCTTAACTAAATATCAATAACTAAATTTATCTGCCTATATATTTCAGTACATTTACATGCTTCACACTTTTAGGTTATGTTGGCTTTAGACAATAAAAACCAAAATTTTCTTAAAGTATGCACTAAAAAAATTTCTTAAAAGTATACAATAAAAACCAAAAATTGCTAAAAGTAATTAAAGGCAATGGAGAAACAGTTGTGAATTCTTGAAATAGATAAAACCTACCACCTAAAATAAACTATGCTATAGTAAAATGAATTGCTTTGCTTTTGAATCCCACAAACAAATAGAGAAATAAAATAAAATGAAATTGATAAATGAATGAAACTTTATAGATTTAAGTAGACTCTAAGAAAAATGTTCTTTTTAATTAATTAAAACAATTCTCGTGCCATAATATTAGGCCAAAAAAAGGAAATGTATCTTTATTATTTAGTTTACATTTTTACCATTTACCAAAGCCAACGAAACTGCCGCGCTTTCCGCACAGTATTGGATCCCAATGATAAGCTCCACCTTTTGATGGGGATTTGTATAATTTATTTTGAATGTGTGGCTTCGGAGTTAGACTCCAATAACCCTCTAAAAAAATAAAATTATGACAGGAAAGGGCTTCCAGGATGGTAGCAACAACCCACTCCCACCTCCCGGCACGAGCTACCACCAGTAGGGTCTCCAGCCGCTACAAATCTTGGATTCCGCACGCACCATTATCACCCCAATTCGTTGTGTGTCGAGTTAACCATAGTTTGGTGATCTCCAAAATTTGGATTACACATTCCAACGAATTGCTTATTTTGGTTCTTATAATTTCGCCATTGTTTAAATTAATGAACTTCAATGAATGTTGTTAAATAGTTATAAGAAAACCAATTAATAGTAGAAAATTAAGAACAAAAAAGAAAATCAATAGCAATATAAAATTTTTTGGCAGAAGAAATTAGAAAATATGAATTTCCTATGTCCAAACACTTTCTTGATAAAGTGTATATGTAAACTGCAGCATGCTGGAGATCACTTAAGCTAAAGTTATAAACTAATTTCAATAATTCCTATGCACATGGCTTAGACTATGATTGTAAAAAAATCAGTTATAAATGTATATATAGTGATGCTGAATACTTAGCCTAAATGCTGTTACTGTAATAATGTGCTAGTCAATAAATGTTGTTCAAGTATGAACATGTGTTGCTCTGGGTATCAGCTAGCGGGCTCATGCAGCACACTCTAGGTTAGGTACCTGAGCCCGGGTCACGCTATTCTTAGAATGTCCCTAAGATAGCGGGCTCATGCAGCACACTCAAGGTTAGGTCCCTGAGGTCTAATCTATTCGTAGAATTTCCCAAAAGATAGCGAGGGATGAAGTTACACTGTGGTCGCCTTACAAGCGACTGCGTAAGATAAGAAACCAGATGTATTTAGTTTTAAGATTTTACAATAAAATAAGGTCTTGCTCGTCAGAGCAAACGAGTCTGAATTTACAACTCAAGCTCGCGAGTGTATATTATTTGTACATTTTGGTCCTTCGAACTGGATACAGAATTCAAATCGTTGAATCTGTATATATAGTTTTACATTAATGTAGTTTACATTATTGTAGTTTAAGTGAATATGTTGTGGAGAAAGCAGCAGGAGCTGCTAAAAATGGAGCCGTCCACATAAAAAAAAGAGATTGGTGGACGGTCCGAAGGAATGATTAAGTCTTCCAAAGAGGAGATTGGTCAAACGGTTCGTTCAGTGAGTCCTACGCAAGTTCTCCTGGAGAAATTAGAAAAATATGAGTGCCAGCTACGAGAGGCAATGGAAATTGCCGAAAGACGCTTAGAGAATCCGATAGAAGATCAGCTACGGAACAGCAAAATCTGGTTAAGGATTCGTATGAGGCCCGTGCAAAATATTCTATCAGCAATCGATAGGGTTTACGAGTCATGGGCGTTTGATCATCCTGTCATGAAAGAACGTTTGATGGAATTTGAACAACAGTGCCTATCCATGACAGCGAGAATCGGACGACAATTGGACGCAATAGAAGAAAATAATAATCTTATAATGGAACCTTCGTATCAAAGAAAGAAGCGATTTTGTGAGACTATCTTTGTATGCCCTGGCGGATGGTTTGATATTTCATCAAAAGTTATATCAATGGTTAACATGAAGACCTTAAAAACGAACCAAGAAAACTTATAAAGTTATATGGAGAATCAGACTTCAGTTATCAACGCAACAGTCAACTTAGTGAGAACAACGACAGAAAAAGTCAACGAAAACTTTAATGATATGACTATGAGATTGAATGATATCACTGAATCAATCAAAGTCCAATATCTAATACACCGGGAGGCAATTAAGTTCTTGCTACTCATTCTCCAACTGAAGGATTGGACCGACGAAGAGGAATCAATTCAAGGAAAAATAATTGATTTAATCATGGATTTAAATCAGGGAAGATTGAATCCTATACTAATCAGGCCATCTCAAATGATGAAGAAGATTAATAAAGTACAGGACTTAATGCCACGCAACCATGTATTACCTGGAAAAACGGCTGGGCATAAACTACAGGCAGCTTACAAACTTCTGGCGGCGCACGGAATATTCAAGGATGAGATGATCATAATTAAGGCTAAGATTGTTGCGGCGGGGTCGATTTCATCGATAGTTGGGGCTGCCAACACAGTTGAAAAGGTGGTAGCTCCAGGTTCGAACTTAGAAAAAAAGAGAGAGAGTTCGCGGGCTCGAGAGCTCGACCAACGGAAATTTATCCGGACCTTTTTTTTGAAGAGACAATGAATGATCAAAAAAAATTTGGAGGTCGAGGAATGTCACAAGAACATTAAGACGTGGCGGTCATGAAAAGTGGAGTTTAAAAAAATTTTTTTTTGTGAAAGTTAGTTTTTTTTGTGAACGTTTAGTTTTTTTTTGTTGGGAGAGTTCGGTTTTTTTTTGTTGAAAAGAAGAATAAAGTGGCGGCTGAATTAAAGAACATTAAGACGACAACAGCCACCAAGACGTTACCAGAGGCCCCCACGCCACCACGGATCCCAAACAACGAGAACATAAAAGTGAGTCCGTTTCAAACTCCAATTCATCGACAGGGGCCGGCCTAACGCCCCAAATAATTTTTTTGTAATGGTGTTTAAATAGCGCTAAATATTTATAAGCAAAGAAGCATTTTTTTTGTTTTGTTTTTTTTTTTATTTTATTTAATCAAATCTTTTTTTTATATTATTCATTTTTTTTTTTTGTTGGTATTAAGTTTGGCTTAGGATTCAAAATTTAATATTTATAATAAAAACATTTCATTTTTTTTCTTTCCTTTTTTTATTTAATTTATTTTTGTTCCGTATTTGTAAGTTAATAGTTATAATATGCCTCGTTAGTTAGTTAGTTACACTGAATGCAATACTTATATTTTTAAGGCGAAATAAAAAACCATTGAATGTTAGCTTTAAGAAACCGGAATTAAAAATGAATGAGGATTATTAAAATGGAAACTTAAGTCTTATAAATGGGGGGAAGGGAACCCAAAAGTAGGACAGGTTAAGAATGTGATCTGCGGAAGTAAAAGGGTGGTGCCCACACTACCTGATTTCACCCCACAGGAAGGGGCGGGAGCGCTACGGCGAAAACAGCAATGCCGCCGTTGGAAGTCAGAGGTAAAGTTTTTTTTTGGTGTTTTTTGTGTTTTTTGAATTGCCACTGTCCGTTAAAATAGATTATATAGAGATGTGTAGATTTGTGATTGTGTCGTGTTATTGTGCGGTCGGCGGGCAGGGGTAGACCCACCCCTAACTGAGCACTGGCTGGCCGGAGCTGCCCCATTAGGACAAACCGACTCGTAACAAGATTCCACTGTATCTGAATCAGGAGTCGGCCATTTTTAACATTATTCCTATACCGTTCATCGGCAATAATCAAAAAATGATTCCAGCGGTAGCAGCGAATTATATGATCTACAATACGGCGTTAAACACGTTTCATTTAATGTCTGACGCCGACCTGAACAAGTGCCGTTGGGAAAACGAGGAAACAAGAGTCTGCCAAGGAAACGGGCATGGAGAGATGCAGAAGAGAACTTCTGTGAGACAACTCCAATGAGGCCTCACTCAAAAATTTTGTGCTCAATGGATGAATATAAGGAGCAATCCTTTTGGATAAAATTGGGTGCCCACAATCGCTGGTTGTTCAAAACGTTTGAGAATACTTCGGGTCAGATCCAATGCAGTGACTCGCATCATCAACTAGTACGACTACCGAAGGTTGGCATCCTGGACCTCACTGAAAGATGTTCTCTAAGACTTAAAGGAGTAACTCTACAGGCCCCTCAGAGTCTTCACACATCATTTAAAGTTAACTACTCGGCACACTTCATAAAGGAAGCAAATGATGAAACGTCCTTCGAGATGACACCAATTGGATCGCTTACAATCAACAATACCAAGGAACTTAAGAAACTGCATGAAAAAATGCAATATCTCAACGACCACAAAGTTCACTTGGGTGACTTGCATTTTTTTTACTGCAAGTGGACACGGCTCATTGATGTTAGTGACGGTGGTGATTATAGGTCTTGTAGTTTACGTAAGAATGAGATATGTACAAAATAGAGTTAATTAATATTAGATTTACTGCCCCCTCGGAGAATGTTCAAGTATGAACATTTGTTGCTCTGGGTATCAGCTAGCGGGCTCATGCAGCACACTCTAGGTTAGGTACCTGAGCCCGGGTCACGCTATTCTTAGAATGTCCCTAAGATAGCGGGCTCATGCAGCACACTCAAGGTTAGGTCCCTGAGGCCTAATCTATTCGTAGAATTTCCCAAAAGATAGCGAGGGATGAAGTTACACTGTGGTCGCCTTACAAGCGACTGCGTAAGATAAGAAACCAGATGTATTTAGTTTTAAGATTTTACAATAAAATAAGGTCTTGCTCGTCAGAGCAAACGAGTCTGAATTTACAAATCAAGCTCGCGAGTGTGTATTATTTGTACAAATGTCAACCATAATCTAATACTCTAATGTGAAGTTTATGATAATTAAATGTTAGTGAGTTACTTAAAAGTGTAAAGTCTGAGTGATGGTGCAAGATTAGTACTGAAACTTCTTCCCTCAAGCCACTATCACTCATCCTGTATATGTCATTGCGTCATTTGTGTTTTCTTGGGTTTGGTTAAAGTCACTCCCTTTGGGTAGTATGTAGTAAATTTAGTGTACATGATGTTAAATGTATGTCTGTAATTGGCATGTAGGTTTTTGAGTAGAAAATCATGAGTATCCTGTGTTTGTGGAGCTGGACGCAGGAGCAGGAGACTTAACATCCTTGCCTGGCTGACCACCAAAGTCAGGGCAAACCTTTCGGAATTCATCCTTTAAGTCTGCAAAGTTGAACGTGGTGCCACCATACTCTTTGGCAAACTCAAGACCACTCATGGGGGTCAAATACCTCTTCACGATTATGTGATCTGTCAGATCAGAATCCACAATTGGTTCTAATGGAGTATCCATCATTAGTGGATTAGCTGCACTGGTACCCATTGTGTCTTGGGTAGATTATTGCCAACACTGAGTATAGGATGTGAGTGATTTGGTTAAAATCCACTTGTATTTCCTCACTGATTAATGCTGCAAACTGCCTCAGGGTATATTTCTCTTTAACCTTACCGCTCAATTCAGTGATGGGTACAAATCCGCCTTCAACCCAACAGTTGAAACTGTTTGTATCTTCTTGACCTCTTACAACTGTGGCGCTGATAGTCCTACAGACAGGGCAAACTTGTCGTTCAACAGTTACTTCTTTGTCACCCTTGACTGAAAATTTAAGGTAGCATTCGGTTATAGCCTTATCTTCGGTAACTTTGATGTTTATCTTTATGAACATTTGTTATATATCTCAAAAAAAAAAAAAAAAACAAATAAAAAAAAATGGAAATCGATTTATAGAGGCAAGCAAATCGTCAATTTTGCTTAATTCACGAGTCTGCTGACAACCATCTCAATAAATCTTAGATTGAACCTGTTGTGAATTGTTAAATAAACTAATGTCAAAGTAGATGCCTTAAGGTAGGCAACACAAACCAGAGCTGGATTCTGCAATTTCTAAAAGAAATGAAAAATCCGTGTAGTAGACGTTGCTGTGGAGCTGCAGTCTAAAAAGAACCTTGATGTGTTTGGGAATTTTTGAGAGAGTTAATTCAAGTAAGTGCATCAGATCCTCAATTTTGCCGCTTATTTAAATTTTTATTGTTGGTGAATTTTTCGATTTTAAAGAGCGCTTAAATGCGAAGCCCTGTAAAATTGCAAGTGCAAAATCTCTCTTAAAATAAAAACGAGAGAGTCATAAAAAAGAAGAGAACTCACTCAGCTTTAATCGCGCATAGAGAGAGAAAGAGAGCTTATTGCTCCGCGTAAAGTTCTGCGAGCTGAAGCTGAGCGGGCTTTTGATAAGCTAATTGAATTTATAAAAGACAGCTTAAAAGTATGCCGCACTTCAATGTCGAAGACTCAATATTGCCTGCCGAAATTAATTAATTGAATAACCCTACTAAATAAACCAATGAATGGAAGCTTAATACTTGGATATATAGAAGTAAATAAATAAATGAATATATATTATTTTTAATATTAAATAAGAAAACTAAATATGAAATAAAAAAAACCCATAATAGTAATATTAAAATAATATGTATATAAATAGATAATAAATAACAAATGCAAAGAAATTAATTACATAATTAAATAAATGAATAATTTTGATTGCGCGATTACTCCTTGGGTTCCAAGACACATTTTTTCTTTTATAGTAGTCGATTTAAGGAACAAATGTAAACAAATGAAATTCACAATTTAAAAATAAAAATTAAAAAAAAAATTAATTACCTTGGTCTGAAGAACTTGTGGGATGGTTCGGATGGGGTTGAGCTGAGGCCACCAGGCGGGTCGCAGGTTGCGGATAGCGAATTTCCTTCCATTGGGAAGGTTAGCTGCGAATAATACGTGGCAATTGTGCCCGTAAATAAGCAGTCCCGGACAAATAACGGGTACGATTATTAACCGTACTGACAAGGCGTTTGTGTTGCCGCCTTCCTAAAAATACAGTCTCACACAACCCCCAAACTCCCCGAATCACTACCTATCCATCTCCACACATCTTAATCCGGGCCGGACTAAGGTGTCACTCGGACCGCGTCGAGAGTCAACTTGGCTGGAGGCCCGGATTAACAAATAGCCCAGTTCTAAACAGTGGGCTCAGGCAGATGGCGACCGCCTGTTCTAATCAGCCTTACCGGTATCGCCGATCTCGCCCGGGTGAACATCCTTTCTCTGCAACTCGTGGGCACAATATGCACAACAAAAGAAATATTATCATCCCGCAGGATCTCCCTGCGGATCAAGTCGCAAGACTGATAGAGGACCCAGCCCTGGATGGGGGAATGTCTTCAAATGTGGTAGACCACCCTCCACATCGTCCCACTCCAACACCCAGGAGGGTGCCCATAGCACAGAATGGGCGCAGCCAGCAGGCCCCAGCCTCGATGCAGGAAGGTGTAGTCTGAGCACCCCGACCACCACGCCCGGCAACGAGGGCTGGAGGGCAAACAGCACAGCGACCAAAGAAGAAGGGGGAGTACCTGCCTCCGAGGGGCCAACCCGGTGGGCTGGATGACCCGAACCGACGGAATGGTATACCGAAAATACTCAACTTTAGGTAAAATATCCGGGTTCTATGGCTCCCAGGTGTCCGCAATGTACCTGATCCAAATAAGCTGTCATCTAAAAATAGGCTCAATTTTTACATAATCCTACCTAGCAGGTGGGGAAACCTCAGTTTATTAGGGTCATCCATTCATATTGGTGGTTAACACATGTACCTATCATCGGTCTTTGAATTTTTGAAAAATAATGTATAATTAGTTTATGGCAGGCAATTAGCTTTTTCTCTTTGACTCTGTACCTTTGAGCTGTCAGTCACTGCACGTCACGTGCAGCGGCCACTAGACCTAGCTCTTCAGCACCCGAAATACCTCGCCAAACAATGCGGCGGCGAATGCAGTCAAGGTGGCAGTGTTGCCTGCGGAATACCCCCAGGTAATGCTTTGCCACGAGGACCTGTTTGCATTAGAAGAGGACATAGTAGATGAGCTCGTTGCGGGACACGCTGCGGGATGGGACACCGCGGTCTCGTTCGCGGGCCCCACTCACCGTGGCAGCTGGAGCTAGTAGATGACTGGAGTTATCACAACGGGCCTGGCCCAGGTAAACATCCACCGTGCTAAGGCAGCCTCGGCTGTCCTAGCGAAGATGTTTACCAAACGGCATCTTGGGCTACAGCCAGGGGTGCAGGAGCCATGGGTGAACAATGGCATTAAAGGCCTGTTTACGGCCAGCTCAAAGGTAATATGGAATCAAAAACACCCAACACCCAGAGCGAGCATTATGGTGAGGAAAGATATTAATTTTACTATCTTTTCAGAGTTTCTCACGGGGGACTGCGTTCCCATAGCCGTACAGGATAAGGGTAACGCACCCCCTCTAGTGATAGTGCCGGCATACTTTGCAGGAGATGGAGCCTGTCCACCACCGGAGATAGTGAAACTGGATGCGACGCCAATGCGCACCACACCATATGGGGCAGCAGCGACACCAACATGAGAGGTGAGTGCCTCATAGACTTTATTTGTATATATAACTATAACTTAGAACTTGCCAATGTCGGATCCACACCGATATTTTTAACCATAATCAGGGAGTAGGTGCTAGACATCACCCTCATCAGCCCGTCCCTACAGCCGCACCTTAGGGACTGGCATGTATCTCAAGAAGAATCTATGTCCGATCATAGAATCATCCTTTTTAGAATAGAACTGAATACAGGCAGTAGTGAACCCTGTCGCAACCCCAGGAAAACGAACTGGGAAGGATTCAGGTCGGCCCTAGAGCTTAACTCCAGTGGTATTCCAGGTATACCCAGAAGTCCATTGGAACTAGAGTGGGCCGTAGATAACCTCAACAAAAGCATAATTGATGCTTTTGAGGGGAACTGCCCGGTAGGGAAGAAGTTTAGAGAAAAAGACGCCCCTTGGTGGAACGATAGCCTGGAAAGGCTGCGCCTCAGCAAACGTCACCCCTTCAACAAAGCGAAGAGGAACGGAATACGGGAACGGTATCGCGAGAGCCTGACCTCCTATAACAAGGAGATTAGGAGGGCCAAGCTAGCTAACTACAGAAACTTCTGCGAAAGCATAGGAAGTACCAGCGAAGGCGCCAGGCTCCATAGAGTATTATCTAAACGGACGACTGACGCAAACTTGGCATTGAGGCGTAAGGATAACTCCTTCACAAACAGCAATGTACAAAAACTGAAACTGCTCTTCGAGACACATTTTCCAGGCAGTATACCCATGCAGGAAGGTGCTATCGTAACAGCGGATAGCATATTTAGGCCATCGGCTAACGACTGGACATGTGCCAAGTCAACGGTCACACCGGAGAGACTAGAATGGGCAATTGGAACTTTCCAGCCCTTCAAATCTTCTGGACTGGACGGAAAATCGCCAGCTTTCCTCCAACAGGGCCGAGATACACTCCTCTCCCCGGTCAGGAGAGTACTCATTAGTAGCCTAGCCCTCGTATATATACCGAGCGTACGTAGTAGAGCTGGGGTGGTCTTCATCCCCAAGGCAGGGAAGAAAGACATCACCAACCCAATCCTTCAGACCCATCCGCTTGACATCGTTTTTATTGAAAACGTTGGAAAAGCTGGTGGACTATAAAATTAGAAGCACTTTGCTAAAGCAAAGACCGCTGCATCCAACGCAGCAAGCATTCAGAGCAGGCAGGTTCACGGACGCTGCACTCTATCACCTGCGGCGCACTTTAGGTGCGGCAACCGCTAATAAGGAAGTAGCATTGTGCGCCTTTCTAGACATAGAAGGAGCCCTGGACAAAACGTCTCATGAGGCGATTAGGGCTACCCTATACAGGAGGGGCCTCGACCCTAGTCCTAGCAAGCGGACACTCGCACTGCTAGGTCCAGACTAGCTACGACATCAGCTCATGACAGCACTGTGACAGTCTTAACCACAAAAGGCTGTCCCCAAGGGGGAGTATTGTCTCCGCTACTCTTAACAGACTTCCACCAGGGGTATTCAATGTCAAGGACATGCCGATGACATTGTTATCATAGCGCGAGGCAAATTTGAATAAACACTCTGTGACATAGTCCAGTTAGGGTTGAAGATAACGAGTGACTGGTGTGAAGAGGTTGATCTCAAACTAAACCGCACAAAAACAGTCATCGTCCCCTTCACTAGACGATACAAGTTACAGAGAATGGGGCAAATAAGGCTATCAGGTAGCCTATTAGAAACAAGTAGAGAGGTAGAATACCTCGGAGTCACATTTGACAGTAAGTTGAACTTCGAAGTGCTCCAAAGCGCTTTATGCAAGTGGCAGCATAGCCGAAAAATCATGGGGTACATCACCAAAGATACGGAGCAATAGCATGGAGGGATAGGGCGCGGCTTATAACCGTGCAAAGACAGTTGCTAGAACTGCATAGAATGGCCTACGTATGCATGACAGGGGCAATGCGCATCTGCCCTACGATGGCCTTGGAAGCCTTAATGGAGCTCACGCCACTCCACCACACCATAAGGCTCCAACAGAAAGCAACGCTTCTGCCACAGAGATGCCCAACTTCTGTCAGATGAATTTCCCCATATAACGCAGTCAAGGGACGAAATGACAGCCGAATACTTATTCGAGCGAAATTTCAAAGTTCATATGAGTAGCAAAAGGGAATGGACGACGTTAAATGAAGTTCATCCTATGAAACCGCACACCATAAAATGGTACACCGACGGATCTCTCACCAAGCAGGGCACAGGTCTCGGAGTGGTGTATCCTACCATGAGTCTTTGGGAAAGCACACCAGCATATTTCAAGCTGAGGTGTGTTCGATAGGGAAATGTGCGGAGTGTAACTTACACTATTGGAATGCGGATATATCCATTTTCTCCGATCGTCAAGCAGCAATAAATGCAATAAGGCGGACGAAAATAACATCAAAAGTAGTCTACGAAATAAGATCCAATCTTGACCAACTCGGGACACATAATAGGCTTACCCTAAGATGAGTCCCGGGCCACAGCGGCTGACGAGCAAGCAAGAATAGGGGCAAAGATACCCCTGACAGGACCTGAACCGTATTGTGGCATAGGAAGACACGCAATACGACTGCAGCTCAGAAACGAAGAAAGACAGAGGCGAAACTGGAGCTGGGCAGAGCCACCAGGACTCCAGACAAGCCAGAAGTCTTTTAGGTGGCTATAATCAAAAACGATTTGAGCAAGTAATATCCATGGGAAAGAACAGGCTCAGGATACTCACCGGTCTATTGGCAGGACACTGTAGACTGAGAAGTCACCTAACTAAATTAGGTATTTATAGTATCGATGTATGCAGGTTTTGTGGAAGCGAGGAGGAATCCTCAATGCACATCCTAGGAAAAGATGCAGCATCCTAGAGGAGCATGTCACGAAGCCCAAGGACTTAGAAACCCTCAACCCAACAAAGATTCTAGCATTCGTGTAGAAGCTGTAGTTGATGGAGGAGCTGTAGGCTCAGAAGGGGGCACAATAGGCTTTATAGGTCGCAGTGCTGGTTCCCCATTTATAATAATAATAAAGACGGCCATTTGAAAAACAAAGTCGTGGAAATATACAAAACAGTATTTGCCACTTGCATTCGTGAAGCAATTCACTGAAGTCGTTTTGTCGGATTTGATGCGAGCACCTGTTCGCGAGAATCTGCCCCAGGCAATCCGCACACCGGCTAGGCAAGTTCACGGCCTCCGCCTGCCCGGCAGAGATATCGCGCGGCACTCCGGTTAATCACCAGGACTAGTGGTCTCCTTGTTTCCTCAAGGATTGCCACTAGCACTCCAGTGAATCCGGACTCGCTCGTACCGTCTCTGTCTAAACACAGACCCAGTCGCACTTGCTGCGCTTGGATTTGTGCGGATTTCGCCTGTTGCCATAACTCAAGCGTGGCAAATATTTACACTTCTCCCCCAATTTCAGGACCTCAATGTCCTGCGTTATCGTTTATCCTGGCAGCGTCGAATACTTTGACGCTCCTTGGTGGTATATCTTCCTATTTGAAATACAAATCACACTTATGTTGTTCACTCATCTCGCGTTTATTTGATTTCGCAGCACCAGGCGAAAGCTTCGCTCATAGATTCCGCACTTCTGACTTTGACTGAACCGCCTGCCTGTGCTGCGACGCCTTTTCTATAGGCCTGCGTCGCAGCCTTTTGTCGCGACTGTGCCAAAGTCACGTGATCTTCTCGGTGGGGTTCTCTTTGCTACTTTTCCACTGCATTTTGCTGGCGCCAGCTCCATGTCTGCCGTTAGTGCGAGTATCGGATGGCGATATTGCACTCGCCATACTCCTCACACTACAACGGCACATGTCCTGATGGACATGTGTGTCAGACATGCTCATATGGCTGACAACCTGTGTAAGAAAGAGGGAGGGCGAAAGAGAGCGAATTCGCCGCAACTGCATCAGGGCCGGATTCCGGCCTGATATACAGTTAATGTGCGGGGCGCATATAGCATAAATATATATTTATATATATTTATTTGCCATGGCTATATGGCTCCTCACAATGGTAAAGGATCAAGTCATGTTTGCGAGGTAACGGGCCGGACTAATGAGTAACGCGACCTGCGTCGATAGTTAACCTGGGTGGGGTATATAGCCCAGTCATTTACGGAGCATTTCGGATACCTCCGACCTCCGATAGTATGACGCCTTACCTGCTGTTGGTGAGGTCTACCCTGGGGCAAAGCTATCGACTAGAGCGAAGTCCCGAGTCGTAGTCCCCGCGCTCGCATCTGGCTTCCGGTTTCATTACAAATACTCTTTGTCTGACGAGGATGAGAGTAACAGCACGGTGGTGGGGGTGTGATCTTCAAAATGAAATTGGAACTTCTGCAGATAAACATCAGTACACTTCTTACATCAGAAGAATACAAAACAAAAAATTTATAAATTAGATCGAACTCTTTCGGAATACCCACCAAATGGCCCAGATAATTACTCTCATCTCTGTAATCTCAACGATATATTCACAATATTGCAATATTGCATTTAAGGCAGCTTGTCTTATCAGTACGCACACGCTCACAAAGAAACCCCTATTGTGGACACCCCAATGCAGCGAAGTCGCTGAATGATGATCTTCACTGGTCTCAATACAAGTTGGGCGGGATACAAGAAAACCAGAAGGAAATCATGGCGAGATTACTTCTCAGATATGGAAACAACTAACAAGTCCACGAGGCTGAGAAGAGTTCTATCAAAAACCACCCTATTACTAGGTTATCTGAAAAGAAATGACACTTCGTGGTTGGTTTCCAGCGAAGAATCATTTCATTTTCAGATTGCTCTGAGCTACCTCCGATGCACACACGTATGACTCTTGAAGAGGTTACATCATTAAAACCTCTTCTATATAAAGAAAACATGAAGTGGGCAATAAACAGCTTCAAGTAATTTAAATCCCCAGGCCCCGATTTAATAAGTACGGCCCAATTACAAAAGGCAGGCACAACGGCTAGTTTACAAGTCTGGTCAAACCCCACCGACGTGGCTCCAGTCAACAATCACCTACCATCACACTACAGTGCCAAAGATTTTAGACCCATCAGTCTATCCTCCTTCGTGTCAAAGACTCTAGAACGACTCATAAGTCTCTACCTTATAAACTACATAGACTTCAAGCTTATCTCTGAGTCCCAACATACCTACAGGAAGGGCAGATCCACCGAAACAGCTCTCCATTCCGTTGTCAACATTATAGATAAATCTCTACTCGATAAAGAGTTTACCCTAATAGCCTTCCTAGATATCGAAAGTGCCTTTAACAACGTCACTCCGTGGGTGATAACTGGAGCTCTGCCAGACCTGAAGATTGACGCCAGTTTAGTGGGACTGATCAATCAAGTGCTTGCTTCCAAGATTGTGGATTATACATTTGGATTGTAAATTTTCTCCAGGTATGTCAGCAGAGGTATAGATTGCGGATGAAGTTGCGGTTATCTTCAGAGGAAAGTACACCCAAACTCTATATGATCTAATGACGCGTAATACTGTCATCCTGAGTATATAAATGTGGGTGAGGTGTAAGTCCCACTGAAACGGAACTTGTTCTTTTCACATGAAATTACAACATTCCTCCTCTCGTCAGCACAGACTAAACAATATAACGCTCTCCCTCAGAACAGCCCCAACTAGACTGGAACTTCAACAGACAAATTTCGAGTGACAAAAGCTACAGTCACATTATACACAAGTATGAAATCCATTTGGATCAAATAAAGCACGTCGCTAAATATTGTCCATCGAGCCCTAGGTGCGCCTTCGTTAATGCTGGCTTTAACTTAATTTTTTCCAAACCAATCGATCAGTACCTCTTAAAATTAGTTGATCACGGCGTTTTAAATTAATTACAAAATAAAAATTAACATTTTCATTCAGCCCAGTCCGTAATATTACAGATTTTTGCGGTGAATATTAATTTGGTCCCCAACCAGTACGAGTCGAAGGTCTTTCTTGATGGCGTCATTGGTGACGTACCATGGAAGGCCGGAGGACAACCGGTCACACACAATTGAATTACCCTGAGCCACAAAAGCTGGTAGGAGAGAGACTTTGTATTATAAAATTGTATATTCAAATATGCCAAAGTTATTAGCACTAAGAGCAAGCCTTTTCTGTGTGCACATATAATTATGCATGCATGTATTTATATTTCATTCACTATCTAAGATGCTTAAGCAGTGGGTGCAGTGTATCTCCTAGTCGACCTCTCTCGCCTAAAGCCATCATATACAATGATTTTTGTTAATACAGTGAGTTATATCAAAACTAGAGATGGGCTCCGTGGGCTCAGTTTCCGTTTTTTGGGAATGATATTCCACCATAAAAAGGTGATACTTGACGCCCTGTGTGAACTCAGCATAACATTAATATCGCATTGAGCTAAACGATATATTGCACGAAAAAAACGGACGGAGTTTAGCTGAGAAATTTTATACATGTTTGAGGTGTGGTCGCAAAATATTTATTTATAAAATATTTATAAGCTACTTTGTAGTATTAAGTACGGCAAAATAATTATAAGTCAATAAAGAACATGTTCAAAATATTTGCTCATAATCTCTTTTTAGAAGGGAAAGCTTTTCCGTTTTCTTAAATTAAAGGCTTACTTTGAAAATTAAAACGAAAATCTTTCCCTATTTCAGAAATTGGAGCCCGCCTGATTCAGGCAGAAATTACGAAATTTGTAAACGTGTAATTTCCAAAAGAAAACAGTCTGTCTTGCTCTAACAAAATATACTCAAAATGCGTGCACACAATTGTAGTTGGAACTTTCAATTATACTTGCAAACGAACACATCTAGACATCGTCGCCATACATATTAATGTTTTTCTTCTATTGAAAAGAGACAATCTTTCTTCAGGTTTACATAAATCTTCCAACTCATATGATCTAAAGAGCTCGTAGATAACTGGTTTAAATTTTTTTTATATTTTTGTAAAAACAAATGCATAAATAATATGTACTCAGTTTTGTTTAATATAAAATCCTTGATTGAGTTTGATAAATGTTTAACAATTCTGCCACATGTTCGATTAAATATTTGTGCTGTGCTTAGTTTAGTAATTGTGCTAACACTTTGCTTGTACTGGGTGTTTTTTGTACCCCTTGATTGGACAAAGGTATGCATATTTTTGTTCAATGATTATAAGTGACGATGTGGTCATATATTGTTCTCAAATTGAAAATTAGTCCTCCTTTTTTCAAAGCTTGCAATCATAGAATTCATTAACTTGGTAGTTCACGCGCGTCTGACAAATTGGAAATCAGCACCTCATATCGTGGTGACTAATCTTTTCTTTGTTTTTAAAAGCAATTTTTATTGAATTGAATAAACAATTTTTAACTTTGGCGTATGATATTCCCTCATTTTTTACGACCAATCAATCTTTATTTTCTTACTGAGATCAAAGCATTATTAGTGTGGGTGTGCAAAAGTTGTCAACTATATACCTTTTATAAAATAGCATCGGCAATTCATAAAAGCAAATAATTCCTGTAGGAAACTAAAATAAAGATGGTTTGTAGGGTACTAAAAATATAGAGTTTGTTTGTTTGTTATTAAATAACACCTTCAAAGCAAGTATTGACAATACTCTTAGCGTACCCATTTAAGGCAATGGTCGGCGCCCATACAAAGGTATTTATACTCTGATACCGATGGCATAAGAGTATATTGGTTTCGTGCAATGTCATGTGATGTGTTATGCTGTCCGTCTGAATGTATCTAGAGCCTTGAAGATTGTCTGTGTCCGCGTCCGACAGTGTTAAAATCTATGTCCTATGTCCTATGTTCACAATAAGGCTACAAAATCGATAATCGAAAATGGATATAGCTAAATATCTCCCACAATTTTAAAGCTTCAGTCACTAAATTTTGTTGGTACGTATTTGGTGATGTCATTCAAAGATCGGCATCCACCATGCCTACCTCGGCCGCCTCAGCCACCGCCCATAAAAATCGGAAATGGCGATATCTTCTGCAGTTGAGATAGCTTGAGTTAGCCCAGACAAATTTGGTAGGTTATTACTGGCCGCCTTTAAGAACCCATAGTCAAAATTTATGGACACGCCCACACCTGCGCCCAAAATCACCAAAACCGATGTTTAAGAAAGTTTAAGTCAATAAATCCCACCAAACGTGGAAGGTTACTTGCTGGTTACCTCCAGAGTCACTAAATTTTGAAGGAATGTTACTGATAACCCATTCCGCCTCTTCAAACCGATACATCTCATGGTGTAAATCGATAATAACATATATCTTACACATTTTGAAAGCTAGAGGCGCCAAATTTCAAGAGTATATTGCTCGTGACACACTTCAAAAATCCAGACAAATTTTGGACCACGCCCACTCCAGCACCCGCATTTTAGGAGCTACAGCTACCAAACTTGAGGAAGATTCCAATGAACCTTCTCTACAATTCGCCTGCAAATTTAGGAGTTTCAGTTACCAAACTTGGAGAAAGATTTCTAGGAACCTCTTCTAATATTTTTTTCGGTCGCGCCCACTTCCGCCCCAAAATTCTCAATAGCTTATATCCTACACATTTTTAATTTTAGCTAAGGCTACAAAACTTGGAAGGAAGATTACTAGGAAACTCCTCCAACATTTTTTTATAAAAGTCTACATCTACCGCAGTTTTAAAGGTATACTTGAAGGATAGATTACTAGGAATCTCCTTCAAGGATCAGTATTTCTTGGCTGCACCCACTCTTTTCTGTGGCACCTGTAATCAGATGGTATTACTTATGGTTACAGATAACTCATGGTATCAATAATAAAAATGGATTGTCTTGTTTAAATAGAAATATAAAAACACAATGAATTTAAATAAAGGAAAATGAAATACCTCAAATAGATAAATACATAAATGTATACATTAGTGAATCGTTTTTACAATGTGCAAATCTATGTCTCCTTATGTTCTTTAAATTGTAATAGGTCGGCTATATGTTGATCAGATATTTGATTGTGAGCTTGACAAAAGACCACCTCGCAGCTTATAAATTACATTCTTCGAGTTTGAATATTTTCTGTCATCACTGTGCTTTCGAAATTGTTCTCCACTTTCCAAGGTCAACCAAGAGTATCAAATAAATCTGCAAGTTCATAGCCATGAATTTTTATGTTTAAATCTTTAAATCTATTTCTGGTATTTACAATTAGTGGTGCGTATTATTGAATTTTAAAAAATTATTGATATTTCAGTCCAAAAAATTTATCGAAAACAAACATATCACTTTTCTTAGAAAGCGTACTTCGGTGTCCATTTCATTAAGATATCTCCTCATTGTTTTTCCAAAACAATCAATTCTTCCAAGTATCACAGGTTTCCATAGACAGTTGTAGGGAAAACGAAAATTAGCTGGCATTGGATTAATATCTGTACTTCCATCATTACTTTATTGGACGCAGAATGAATAAGATTACTTAAAAGAAGATTGCGAGGTGTGAAAAATGAATGCAAAAAAAATCGAACTGTCGGTTTTGAAGATAACGAAATCTTAGAAGTCTCCCCAAAATTTCATGCACGAAAAGCAGGTATTTAATGGGCCACGCCTCCTAAGAAAAGAGATGATGTTTTGATTATGCTTTTGCAGATGACAGTAACGAAATCAAGAAGCCTAAGGGCAAAAGCACCGGATAAGGATCAATAAGGATTGAGATCTTGACACTTTCCAAGCCTAATCATGCTACATGGATTCAATTAAGAGCTATATTCTTACCAATATTTAGAGGAAGCTAGTAGAAATCTGCCTTCCTAGTTTGATAACCTAAGCTGAAAAAGAGTAGGAGTAAAACTTTGTTTCCTTTTAAAGGGAAATACCTATTATAACTTCAAATTATTGTGGCTTTCAATATTTATTTTAATTTATGAGCGTGTCAGCTCAAACTAATCACTTTGTCTGACAAAAGCTTGAACGAATATGCACTCCCACAAATTCGAGTAGACACTAGATTTATTCCTTATACAATTGGAAATAACATTTTTAAAATTTTTTTTTCGTTCTACCGAAGTTAGCTGATTTGTTTATAACTAAGCAACTTTTACGAACTCAAATAGTGTGATTTTGGACCATTCCTTAACGACAGCCTTCATAGCTGCTTTACCGTCTCAAACTGTCGATTTCCCACTTAAACTAGACGGAACAGCTGCAAATCCTTTTCCCGAACCCATCCACGACAGACCCGCGAAACATGTATTGTAGCATTATCCTGTTGGAATTATGGATATGGTTGATGGTTCATAAAGCTCACCAAAACTGCGTCTAATGGGTCTGTATTACCCTCCGAGCTCATACGGCCTGATATTTTACAGAAGTTCAAGAAGCCAGGATCTTAGCTATATCTCTCTGGTTAATGTTTTCTCCTTTCACATTCCGTTTGTATGCAACTAATCTATTTCTACAGATTATATATTAAATAAATATGTATTTTAAAAATTCCATATAACGCCTAATTAATTTTCTGAAGGCTAGAAAACGACTGCCTTTAAATCGAATTTCGCACCCAACTACCTCAAAAAAACACAAATATGCACAAATTTTGGAAAAAGTACGCAACTTTCTTTCCAATGCATCATAACAGTGTAAGAAGAAACACCGTTATAAAACGCGTAAGCAAAGTCCCATTAGGCTTGGTACAGTCTTAGCACCATAAACACGAGTGCCTTTAAACGAATTTCGGGAAGGGTATATTCAATGTTTTAAGTCTCCAGACAAAAAAAGTACATTGGAAAAATGTGCGTTCATAAGCATTGCACAAAACTGTCTTTTGGAAATAGAGAAAAAAGTCGTTTTGCATTTTTAAGCTAAGATAAAAATCTTGATTTCTTCCTTAAAACATACAAGCCAATGGATGACAGCACTGGCTGGCAATTCTTAAACAATGCGAACAAGTTGCGAAGCAAAGATAAGCGGGACACAATTAACCGCTTAAGAAAGTCACGAAAGATTGGATCAAAGGAATTACCTCCTCCATACCCAAATGGTTGGTATGGAGTTCTCGAATCATCCAAGCTTAAGGCTGGTGAATCAACATATTTATCTTGCCTGGGGGAGCATTTTGTAATATATCGCTCACAAAAACATCAAGTTTTTGTTTTGGATGCATATTGCCCGCACCTAGGAGCTAACTTAGCAGTTGGAGGTCGAGTTGTTGGAGATAACATTGAATGTCCCTTTCATCAATGGAGTTTCAGAGGGACCGACGGAATGTGTACAAACATTCCTTATAGCACTTGTGGTAAATCAGTTTCTAAACTATATACTTGTAAAAATAAAAAATAAAAACTAAAAAATTACCACCTTTCAGTCCCAACGGCAACAAAAGTAAGGAAATGGAATTCCACAGAAATGAATGGATTTGTGTTTGTTTGGTATAGTGTCGAAGGATCCGAAATTCCATGGGCTCTTCCTAAATCTGTCGAACTTCAAAGCAACCAATTTGTTTACCATGGCCGCAACGAGTTTTATATAAACTGTCACATTCAGGAAATACCAGAAAATGGTGCCGATTTGGCACACTTCAAAGCCATTCACAATGATAATATTATAGCTGGTGGCTTCCACATAAATCATTTATTTCGCTATCTCGGATATCATCAATGGCAAGCAAGGTATGTCCACTAAGTTAAAATTACAAGCATCGCGTTCTGCTGATTCAGACTTTGCGGAATTTATATTTTTATTTCGATTACTAATAGTCAACTTGAAGATTACAGAATTACAATTTATTTTAAGTATAAAATAACATTTTGCTTTAAAAATTGTTTGTCATATGTTTTCGCTAGTTTCATGAAAGTAATCTATCAATCCAGTCATCAATCTAGTTTGCTAGCTCCAGCTATTAAATTGTTAGAGACAAGTTTTCGGAGAAAGTTCATTAGCCGATCTTTTCAAATTTGCTAAATAATTTTAAAATTGATTTATGCCGTTCTCAGATTTATCTTCTCCATTTTATATGTAATCCTGCTACGCCAGTTATAATTTCACTATAATGGTACACGGCTATCCTGACTCTTACATGTCCAGGTTTAGACGTTAAATAATTGTGATTCCTTATGAATATGGACTAATCTCTTAAGACAAAAGTTTTAACTCATCGCCACATTTGACGTGATGGTATTAAGGTAATTGCAAGTAGGTTGGGTGTGTGTGAGGCAATGCTTCTGATGGCTGCAACACAAACACAACGCCGGTGACGGTATCGTAGCTGCTATTTGTCAATGTTTCCCGCCTCAACATCAACATAAAAAATTATAAATAAAAAACCAAATTTCGGGACCAAATAATATGTCAGATAAGCGCGACAACTTCTTTGGTGTTTGGTCTTCTCAAGAGTGCACTCTGAACCTGTCCAACCAATTGAGTTTACTGCCCTGAATTTTATGTTAAGTCCCCAAATAAATTCTACCTACACAAAGGCTCATTTGCGGTTTTTGAAAAAAAAAACGAGTCTGTGACCAAAACTAATGGGTACTGCCTGGATTATGTCCATAGGACGAACTGGGGGCAAATCAATCAGACAAATGAAAAGTGGCGCTGTACTTTTTCCGGCACGTACCTTATCTTATTTAGAATGCATAAAAAAGGTTTGAAAATTAACCACTAAACTAAATTTATCTAATACAACTAGAAAGTCCAACTTTAAACCACAGTTTAAGAATGTTTAATTTTCAATTTCGATTAGGCATTTTGATTTCGTCCTTATGCTTTTTATAATTTTTTAATTTTTCTTTTAGTTGGAACGTTACCGAAGACAAGCACATTGCCGAGATTAATTTGAATCATTATTTCAAACTATTTGGAAATTTTCGATGCTCTCAAATGAATGTTACCGGCAAACAAGTTATTATATTTTACAATTTTAATTATAAAACATTTTATAAGTTATTAGCGTTTTCGCAGGTTGGGCCCGCCTATGTTCATCTGTTTCTGCATTCGCCAACATTTGGAAATTTTCAAATATTTCAAACGATTACCCCAATAAAACCGTTACTGCAAAAAGTAGTTCACAGATTTTATGCAACCCGATTAATGGCTCCATTCATGAAAATTTTAATATACGGGGAAACCATTATGGTGTGTAAAGTATGAACCATTTTTTGAAGTTAATTACTGTTTTTATAATTTTAGTTTGAACGAGATATTAATATATGGAATCATAAAACTTATCGGAATAACCCCTTGCTAGTGCTGGAAGAGTCCTCGATTAAAAAATTTCGGAAATGGTATGCGCAGTTCTACACAGTTAACAGTAAATCATTTCAACAAACAAATAATCGGAGTTGGTAGGTTTAGATCTGTTTTGAAACAAAAACCTTACATAATACTTTGGCATAATTATTTGAAAATTATTTGCAAATATAATAACATATAGTTAGCTTAATATAATAAAGATTTAATCAATAAAAGCAATTAGATATTTCATCAAAATTGTTTACTACAAATAGTTAGCTTAAGTTAATAAAGATTAAATCATTAAAGCAATAAAATCTTTCATGAAAATTGTTTGCAACATTGGACATATATATAATTGAATGTCTGATTACGGTATTTGATTAAAAAAAATATAATTCTTTATTCATCAAAACGCGTCTGTTCAGTTTGGTGTACAAAATGTAACACACTTATGCTACTGGCTTAATCGATAAAGAAAGCTCGCATTTGCGTCTTATTTCATGATTGGCTTATTGAAGGGTTTTTGTTTAAAGTAAAATGGCTTATGTTAGAATCTGGTGACGAAGGCGTTTGGCGTTATGATCGCTGGCTCCAGTGGGGTTTGTTATTGTTAGAATATTCTGGTGAAGGCGTTTGGCGTTATGATCGCTGACTTCAGTTGGGTTATTGACGAAATTTGCTGATGTTGCAAAAGGGATCTGCGCGTGGCGTTATGTATGCTACTGTTTATGTTTATGTTTATGTGGCGGGCGTTGGCGTGGTTGCATGCGTTGGCATTGTTTATGTGGCGTTGGCGTTGGCGTTGTTGGAGTGAGTGTGGACATGAGAGATCTGCGTGATCTGGATATGTCACTATATATACTTATACCTTTGTAGGATATTTTAACCACTAACGCGTCGATATAGTCATATCCTTATGTAAGATTTTATTTTGGTTCATATGAACAAAATCCAATTTCCAAGACTATTTGAAAAGCTATTTGAAAAATCCTTTCTTCAACTTTTCAATATCTCTGCGAATCAATTGTTTCTATTGCTGAACTTGGGTTTAACGACAACCAAATAAGGAAAGTAAACGGCTTAAGCAGATTAGCTTGAGACAGTGACGACTCATGAAGCACATCCATAAGTTCAATTGAACTAAGTGGCACCAATACACTTGGTGGATCTCACCATGGACGGAAATTAAAGCAAGTTAATACAATCAAATAATTTCTATAAGAAAGGATACTGGAAATATAAAGTTGATTAACATTGAGGGAGACAAATAATTGAGGTGGCATGTGTAACAAAAATTCAAAAATCATTAATTACAATTTTGATGTCAGAATCTACAACAATTCCAAATTTAACTTACAAATTTGCAAAAATGTATTTTCTGTAGCAATTTACTCACCGTGATGTTGCGCTGCATCGTCTCTCCGGCAGGGCATCTGCAAGGTGTTTACACATATCTGGCAGCAATTTTGGCGAATATTCTAAAACTTTGCGTGTGTAAGCCTTAATTGATCCTAAGAAATTCGAAATTGACATTTGCATTTTCGAATGGAATGAAGAAATATGTCTCAAAATAAAAATAAATGGAAATATGAAGATTCACATTTGCTTTGTTGTATTATATGTTTCATTGTCATTATTAATATCCCAATGCATTTATTTTTGTTATTCAAATTACTATTTGGTTAATTTTGTTAGTAGTATACGATTTTAGTAATAGTTTAAATTAAGTATAGGAATTTAAGTATGAATTTTTCACCCTAGAAGGAAACAGGTCGGTAACGAACGAAGTAGCACCGCTATACGCGTTTTATAACGACTATGAAAAGAGAATAAAACCGAGTCGGGACTGGACGATCATCTGGAGTCTCGAATTTGCAGATCATCTAGGATGCTGACCCAACTCTTAACAGAATGTCAGTATTTCCAATTATGTATTTATTTAAAAGACCAGATATTAATACAAAATAAAAATTAAAAAATTGTATTGTTCCCATGGTTGCCATCTAAAGTCTTAAGGACAAGTCTTAAAAACTTTAGTCCTTAAGCACAACAAGATGGATTTCACTGCTTGGCAACACAACTTGCCTACTTAGTGCTAGTATCTAGTTCTTTTTGAAGAGCTGCGTACACACATAGCATCAATCATAAATTTTGGCGATGCAGAGCGACATGAAGCATCAATCATTTCTCCGCACGGTATTTTCGATAGTTTCTTACTTCACTTATTATAAAACAACCCAGTTCAAAAACTGGAAATTAAAATTTTAAAATTACCAACTATCAAGATTAATAAAAATGAAATCTTATTGACAAGATTATTGTATTTAATTACACGTAAGGCAACAAGCAGTCGCATTGACTACCCTCCTGATTTCGAAAAGCACAAGAAAGAAAATTTATCCGAAGCTTTTTTTTTGAGGTGGAAAATAAGTCGAATGATCGAGAAATTTGGAGGTCGAGCGAATGTCACAGAGGAAGAAAGGAAAAGGAGTGAACGGTGGCGGTCACGTTGGTTTTTTTTCTGTTGGTTTTGAGTGTTTTTTGTTGGGTTTGAAAAAGAATATAAAAGTGACGGTTGATCAAATGCCAAACTGAACGCTCAGCGGATCACTTGGATTATTTATTTTATTTTGGTATAACTTGTACCAAACGGCAGAAATTCAAAGCACAATAATTACGTGTTAATTTGTTAGCGAAGTGTTTTGGTGATAAGCGAACGCACGTAGCATTTCATGTGTCATTTAATGCACCAGCCACAAGTGGTGCCACTGCAACAACAACAACATCGAAAACAACAACAGCGAAGTGAACAACGCCAAACCAAAAATTAAAAAACTGCAGCAGCCACCACTACTTTAAAGGAGTCTACGGAGGTTCAAATAGTGTTAAATATTTATAATCCAAAAGTTTTATTTTTCGTTCTTCCTTTTTTTATTTAATTAATTTCCTTTTCTTTTTTTTGTTATTATTTAAATTTTTTTTGTTTTTGTTAAGTTTTGGCTTAGTATTCGTAATTTAATATTTATAATCAAAAAGAATAATTTGTTTTCTATTTTGTATTTAATTAATTTCCTTTTCCTTTTTTTTTGTTATTATTTATTTTTTTTTTTGGTTAAGTTTTGGCGCAGTATTCGTAATTTAATATTTATTACTTCAATATTTCTATATTTAAGCAATACAAAATCAAGGAATGTTAGCCATAAGATACATTAATTAAATATGCGTAAGGCTAGTTAAAAATGAAAACTTAAGTTTTTGAGTGGAGGGAAGGGGCGCCAAAAATGAGGTCAGGATAAAAATGTGATCTTGCAGAAGTAAAAAGGGTGTGGCCCACAGTACCTGATTTCACCCCATAGGAAGGGCGGGAGTGCCACGGCGTGAACAGCAAGGCCGCCGTTGGAAGTCGAAGATAAAGTTTTTTTTGTGTTTTTGGATTGCCACTGTCCGTAAAACCGTGGTTGTATAGTGATGTGTAGATTTGTGGATTATCTCGTGTTATTGTGCGGTCGGCGGGCAGGGGCAGACCCACCCCTAACTGAGCACTGGCTGGCCGGAGCTGCCCCATTAGGAGAAACCGACACGTAACAATATGACGTCCAAAGTTTATTTCACAGGATTTTCGGTCAATGTAGACTGGAGTTTGCATCGATTTAGAGAATTTGGTTTTGAGAAAAAAAAATAAATAAATAAATAAATATACTCGAGACGACGAAATCTCACTAAAAGTTGTCTGCCGCTTTTTATCGTCCTAAAGTCGCGGCTTGTTAGGAGCCTGGGGCTCACTACAATTGTGCGGTTTAGGGATGATCGGAGCGGCAGTCCAACAAATTCATTAGGGATTAGGGGTCAGAATAGGGAGTTGGAGGCTTACGCGGCTTATGGGAGTGAGCGTACATTGGTCCAAAATTATATTTTCTTTTGTCCGGCAGCGTTCATGTCACTATGGAGGCTGTGGTGTCATCCCCGCTTTTAGTAGCATGTGATTCGCCCACATGTTTTCTTAGATAGTGATGCTAACTTTGATATGAGCGACTCTGTGATAAAAACATACAATGTAGAATAGTTTTTTTTTTTTTTTTTTAGAATTTTTGGTGTCAGTGGCAATATATTCAATTTATGTTTTGTTATTACGTTGGTTATTTTTGTTGTCGAAAATCGTCTGTTTTCTGGCTCGTAGCTGTCTACAGGGCTGTTTGGATGTTCGGGTGGCCCATAGGACCAGTAAGGTCACTATGCGATGCATTCGGGGTCATGGTAGTGTATGTGGAGGGCTACAGCTAAGAAAACGGAACGGATTAGAGACGAGGATGAATAATCTCCATTGCCGGTCATCCACAAGAGGGATGACCTGAGCAATCGACAATTCAACCCAGGAGCCGACATTTCCTTCGGATGTAGCGTAGATAGGTCAGATCACATTCCGACCCTGTTGGGATTCCCTTTCCTTATTATAGTGAAAACTGATACTTTTGAAGAGTTCCTGTTTGCTTGATATATATTACTTATATGTTTTTTTGTTTCTAGGTCTGTTTTATTTTGTTAGTTTAAGAAAATTTATTTCTCAATAATTTATTGGTTCTAAACGTATTTATTATCATTATTAAGATTATTATTATAATTTATAAAAATATTAATAATGGCTACTGGAGGCGAACATAGTCATCAAACTCGTTATCACGGATAGCCGAAAGACGACAGCATGTGGATCGAAAATGATGGGCAAGAACCGGCTCCTCAGACTCTGCCATTTACCACCACTGGCGTTCCTCGCACCCCGGTTCGGAATAAGGATGACGTTCAGGCCGAAGTGCGGACCTTACCAGCAGAATTGGGCTCCGAGGAAAAGTCAGCGGTCAATGCGGCGTTGGCTCAAGCGCACGAGACCTATAGGCAATCGATGTCCGCAGGAATTGGTGATGCGATGAGCGAAGAGATTCGGGGGCAATACCCAAACGGCGCTTGGCCACCTCACCGATTAGAGAGACAATCCCTCCTATACCTCCACACAAACCGATACGTAGAGACATAAGGGAAGAAAGGGATAATCCAGAGTTCCGAGTCATAGTAAATCAACACGCTCGTGATTGGCGGTCGCAAATCCGCCGTGGAAAATTTCGTTTTCCGCATCGAATTTTTACAATACCAGTATCGTTGACAGTGGGAAGACATACTGAGATCGTTCCATACGCTGTTAACAGGAAAAGGCCGTGAATGGTATTGGTTATATATACGTCAAGCAAGAGTCGACAGTTGGCCATCTTTGAGGAAAGCTTTGTTGGACAGATTTCGGGGTCCATGGTCGGAGCATGCACGAACTTTTAAAGCGTGAGCAAAAGCCTGAGGAAGGAGCGGAAGATTATATTCACTCCATGCGACAGCTAGCGTCACGGTTACAGAAACAGCGCGACCTGGTCAAAATCATCAAGAAAGGGCTAAGAGAAAACCGGGCAAGATACGTCTTTGCCATGGAGCTATTTACCGTCAACCAGTTGAGGGACGAAGCTTGTGAAGTCGAAGCTGGTTTTGGAAAGCGTTGCAGCCGACCCATACCTGGCGACTCTCAGCGATATTCGAGCGGGAGAAAGGCAATGGTTGACGAGGTGGAAGCCGAGCCAGAAGTACTGGTGGAAGAGGTAAGAGCGGATCAGAAGCGCAGCAAGCGGCCAGGATGTTGGAATTGTGGCGAAGGAGGTCATGATTTCCGTAATTGTTTATCCCTCGAGCGTAGGCTTTTTGCTATAGATGCGGCTGTCCAGGGACCACCTCTCCGAAATGCCCAGAATGCTCAGGAAACGGTCAGAGGAGCGTGAAGAGGACGGGCGACTTACGTTCGGGGATACAGTCCGGAAAATAGAGGGAATAGAAAACCAGCCCGGAGAAATTTGTAGAAGTAGGGTTAGCAATTTCATCAAGCATGGTTGAAAGTGTTTCGAAAATACTTAGAAGTAAGGAATAGGATATTTAGTGACCGGCAATTAGAAGGAATGCGAATTGTATAAGTCAAGAAGACGCGTGAAAGCTTTCGACGACGACGCGTATTGCGAAAAAGCTGTGGTGTAGGCAATACGGAGAGGCGATCTGAAAGACTCACGCGTATTCGAAGAGGTATTGATAGGCGGGTATTCATTAACAGGTCTTTTGGATACCGGAGAGAGCGTAAGTTTGCTAGGTAGCCGTGAATTGATTGAGGGTCTAGACATTCAAATGCAATCCTATGTGTCGATAGTCGGAACAGCCGGAGGGCAAGACCGATCGATCATCGGCCGAGTCGCCTCACCCATATCGTACCGAGGTCAAATGAATAATATTACCTGCTTTGTATGCCCTTATCTAGAACAACGAGCCTATTTTGGAATTGACTTTTGAGAGCCTTCGATTTAGCTCCCACCATCCTGGGTCCCGATAAGTTATCTACGACGAAGAAGGAAGTCGATGAAGCGTTGGCGGTGTCCATGACACATTATAGGGACGAAGAGGATGGGGAGCCAGATTCATGGGAGTTGTCTAGGGACGAAAGAAACGAGTTAGAGGCCGTAAAGCAAAGTTTTCTGTCGTTCGAAGAGAATGGATTGGGAAAGACGGCAATAGAGCGACACACCATAGATTTGGTCGAAGGGGCACAACCGTTCAAGGACAGGACCTATTCCTTGTCGCTCGCCATGCAGCAAGTGGTGCATGGTGAAGTGGACAAAATGTTAGAGCTAGGGGTCATAGAAGATAGCAATAGCCCATGGAGTAAATCGCTTCGGTTTGGATGCACGCAAACTCAACGAGTTGTCCATAAAAGACGCCTATCCATTACCTTGGATAGAAGGCATACTGTCCAGGATAGACCAAACGTACTACATCTCAAGCGTAGATTGGAAGTTCGCGTATTGCCAGGTCGAATTGGACGACAAAAGTAAGCCCTATACTTCTTTTCGCGGTACCTGGACGACCATTATATCATTTTTGAATAATGCCGTTCGGGCTATGCAATGCCGCCCAAAGACTGGTTCGTCTGATGGACAAAGTGATACCCACGGAGTTACAATCCAATGTCTTTGTCTATCTAGATGATTTATTAATAATCGCCCAAGATTTTCCCACCCATGTAAAATACTTGCGAAGAGTAGGAGATTGCCTCAAGAAGGTAAACCTCTGCATCGTTTGCAGAAATCCAAGTTTTGTTTTAAGGCCCTGAAGTATCTGGGATTCATTATCGGTGGTAGCAATTAAAAGAATCCCGATACCACGTTCGCGGAAAGAAGTTCGCTCCTTTGTAGGCACTGCTGGGTGGTATAGGCGTTCTATACGTGACTTCGCCAGCCTAGACGCACCGTTGACGGAAGCGCTCAAGAAGGGGGAAGGTAAGTTTGTTTTAGGGGAAGAAGCTATACGGGTCGTGGAGGATTTGAAGACCGCGTTGACCACAGTACCCGTGCTTGTTCACGCTGACTTCTCCGAACGGTTCTTTGTCCAGTGTGACGCATCGCAGTTTGGAGTAGGGTCCGTTTTGTTCCAAAAAAAAAAAATTCAGAAGACCAGGAAAATCCGATAGCTTTCTTCTCGGCAAAATTAAATAAACACCAGAGAAACTATTCCGTCACGACAAAGAATGTCTTTCGGCGATTATCTCTATTAAGAAATTCAGACCTTATATCGAGGGAATGCCATTTACTTGCATCACAGACCACGCCAGCTTGAAATGGTTGATGTCCATTAAAGATCTGATTGGGAGGTTAGCTCGTTGGTCTTTACAACTTCAAGGATATGACTTTCGAATAGAACATCGGAAAGGTACGGACAACGGAATTAGGAAGGAACGTTTTGGAAGTTGTTGGTCCCTAACTCCTTGACAGGGACTGATCGAAAAGGCTCACGTAGATGAAACGGCGGGACATGGTGGAGTCTTTAAGACTTTGGAAAATTTTCGTCGTTATTTCACGGCCAGGCATGGTGGTTCAGGTGAAAGAGTGTGTGAGGCAGTGTGAGTCGTGCAAGGTATGTAAGGCCCCAAATTTCCGTATGCAGGTGGAATTGGAAGTGAAGTGGTGACGGAACGACCTTCCAGAAGCTCTACATAGATTTTCTCGGGAATATCAACGATCCAAGCAAGGGCATGCCTGGATATTATAGTCGTTGACCATTATTCAAAATTCACATTTTTGAAAGCCATGCGGGAGGCTACAGCGACGAATGTAGTGAACTTCCTGGTAAACGAGGATTTTTTCAAATTCGGAACGCCAGAGAGCATTCACTCAGATAACGGCCGCCAATTTGTGTTCCACACCTTTCAGAATAAGATGGAGTCCTTCGGGATTTCGCATAGGCGAACGGCCGTGTATTCGCCACAAAGCAATGCAGCAGAACGGGTTAACAGCACAGTTTTGACATCCATAAGGGCATACCTTGAGCACGACCACCGTGACTGGGATTTGTACATTCCCGAGATAGAAGTGGCCATTCGTAAAGCGGTACACGGCCACAGGAGTCACGCCATTCTTTGCCGTATTCGGACACTCACATGTTCCTCAACGGGGCGAGCTATAAGCTAGCTCGGAAATTAAGATCAATGTGAACATGAAATCGTTCATTGCGGGCCTCAGATAAAATCCACTGATACGACAACGGGTTCAAAGTCAATTACATAAGGCTTATGAACGTAGTTATAAACGCGGAGAAGCGCGGGTACGCGTGAGCAATTTTGCGAAGGGCTTTACGCCAAATTTGCTAAGAAGTTTTGAAGGCTAGAGTGGTCCGGCGAGTTGGAAACAATGCCTACCTTTTGGAGGATTTTCAAGGTAATCCACGCCAAGGATCTTAGGCACTGAAACCAACCGTGGTAAGCCTCACGTTGGGCGCGGCGAAAGGTTTTAAATGGGCAGCTCGTCCAAATTGGCACGGCAATGGGGTGAGATATTCTCGGAAAGCCCCTTGCTCCCAACATTTATTCAGGATATCCCTCTGAATCCAGGGGTGTTGTTGCAGCGGTACCGATTATATCGATAGTTGAGGCTGCCCG
>JAWNNC010000036.1:0-34337 GCA_035043275.1 Drosophila tanythrix
ATGTGTGTATATATTTTGGTTTGCCTAACTGAACAATATATTTCGATTAATAGCAAACTTTAAGAAAGAGGACACTCTATAGAGAATCTAAGGACAACATCTAAATGTTAGAATCCATTATGATCAAAGTAATAAGGTTTTTATATGTGCTTAGCAATTACAACTCCAGAAACAGTTCAGTTTGTAAATGTTCACTTGTAATAGAATTTTAAGTTTCTCCTAAATATATTAAATAATACCAGTACAAAATATTCGTTCATTATTTATGTACAGAGTAAGTTTGTACGACAAGTCGTCAGGTCGTTAATATTTATGTGGCACATTGTCTGACATTCTGTGTCTAGAACTAATGGGGTGCATATTTACAGTGGCGATACTTAACGCCTCTCGAAACACATTATCATCTTGCAGTTATGTAAAAATTATGACGCTCATTTGTTTAAATCAAATCCCAACACATAAATGACAAATTAATGAGACTGGTTAATAGTTTCGAATGAGAGCTAACGTTGTTTATTTGTCGTTGGCGTTGTTGCAGTGATCGGCTCGGTGGCGTGATCTTCTGTACTTTCCCACTGCCCTTTTGCTGGCGCCAGCCCATGTCTGCCGTTAGTGCGAGTATGGGTGGCGATATTGCACTCGCCAAACTCCTCACACTCATATGGCTGACAACCTACGCACGAAAGAGAGAGGGCGAAATAGAACGAATTCGCCGCAACTGCAATCAGTACCGGATTTCGGTCTGATATACAGTTACTGTGAGGGGCGCATATAGCATAAATGTATATTTTATATACATTTATATGCCAAGGCTATATGGCTCCTCACAGTTCTTTCGGAGGTCGTTGCACTTTTATTCCACCAGTGAACTCTGGAGTAGGTCGTGGCCATACTCATTCTGCATTTGCTGTTGTTCACTTTCACAGCAATCGGAGCGGCGTGTTCTCCCTGAACATTCGCCGCCTTCAGGGCTGTTCACCTGATTGGACCCGCCTTAGGACTCCAGTTCATATTATTGTTTATATATATTTTTTTTATATATAGGTGTATACGACCTTTGTCTACCATTCCTTTTTTTTATTCTTACCTTTTCCTGTTGGGCGTTTATTTTATTTCATATATATATATATTTTTTTTTTTTATTATTCTGGTGCATAATTGTGAGTCTAATTTTCGAGTCACACTTATCTTCCCCCTTTTTAATTTTTTGGGATCTTGGGACTCACCCGTCTCCTTCCCGTTGCTGTTTAGCTTTAAACCGCTTATACGTGCCGTCCTTATCCGCTTGTCTGCTAAGCTCCTTAGCTTGCACATCACCGGTGACGTAAAATCCACAATTTGGTACGGGCCTCCGTATCTTGGTGCCAGCTTTGCTGCGAATCCCTCAGCTGCATTTAATAGGTGGTGTAACTTCACCCACATCCTATCTACAATTTCGGGATGCGATTGCCATAATTTGCATTGTCGGTCGGCGTTTGGACTACTTGCCTGTGCCGATTGCCACTTCGTCGAACAACGCCTTTGGTAGCCTCGGCTCCCGACCTTGTGTGATGAAGGCAGTAAATTAACACCCATATCCTCCAGGAACTTTTTGAACGCCCTGCTGGTAAATTGAGTGCCTTGTCGGTTATCAACACATTGGGCACCCCGAAGTGCAGTGCTGCTGTTGTAGCGCTTCTAAGTGGCACCATTTCTGTCCACTTCGAAAAGCGGTCTATGACGACCAACAACATCGTGTTTCCATGGGTGGACACCGGTATTGGTCCCACGAAGTCCACACATACCGTGCTCCATGGCTCTTCAGGTATCTGGGTTAGCATGTGTCCTGCCACAACCAAATGGCTTGGCTTATATTGTTGACGTACTTCGCATTGTTAGACATATGCTCGAACGTCCCTATATAAGCCTGGCCAATAGTAGCGCGCTGCTACTCGGGCTATTGTTTTTCTACTACTCGTGTGTCCGGCGGCGGCGGTGTTGTGGTTCTCGCTTAGGACTTGCATTCTCTTCCCGGTTGGCACACACAATTTCCAGGCTGCCACATCCTCTGTTCCAGCTCTATGAGGGATGTGTCTATATAAGTTTCCAGATTCCTCCATATAATCTGGAAACTTTCTGGGATTTTTTGTTATGGCCGTTCGCATCTTCTGGATCCAGTGGCAGTTTTTATTTGCTTGGTCCGTTGCATCTCCCACAGTTGAGACTCTCAGGCATGTCTCCTTCAGAGGTTGTCGGGATAGGGCATCCGCAAAAACATTCAGGTTCCCTTTCCTGTATTTGATGTCGAAATCAAATTGTTGCAGTTCTAGTGCCCATCTCGCAATCCTGCCTGAGGGGCTTTCGATGGAGTTCAGCCACTTCAGTGCCATATGATCCGTGATGACGGTGAAGTGGCATCCTTCCAAGTAAGGTCGCAGCTTCCTTATGCCCCAGATTATTGCAAGGCACTCCTTTTCGGTCGCAGAGTAGTTCCGCTCCGCACCATTTAAGAATCTGCTTGCATACGATATGACCCGTTCACCCTCTTCTGAGTTTTGGGTCAATATCGCTCCCAAGCCATAATTGCTAGCATCCGTCTGCAAGCAAAATGGCCTTGAGAAATCTAGGCATGCCAACACAGGTGATTGTGTCAGCTTTGACTTCACATTTTCGAAAGCTTCCTGATGCTCTCCGGTCCATTCCCATTTCGTGCCTTTTTTTAATAGTGCGTTTAGCGGATGTACAGTAATGGCGAAGTCTGGTACGAAAAGCATGTACCAGAATGCCACTCCCAAGTATTGCCGTAGTTCTTTGACGTTTCCAGGGGGCCTCAGTTTCTCACTTTCTCTGGGTCAGTGCGGATTCCTTCTTCCGTGACCTGGTGACCTAGGTATTTCACCTCCTGTTTGAAGAAGTCGCACTTCTGCACGTTGATCTTCAGATTCGCTGCTCTAAGCCGTCGGAACACTTCTCTTAAGTTGTCCATATTGTAACGAACCGAGCGGTGGGTCCGTGCAACAAATTTATATTTGTGCGATGCAACAATTGATAACACGTGGGTTTTTATATATATTTAACAATGGTTTATTTTATTCGGTTTCTATGATTGCACAGATTTATTTATGCACTGTGGGGTAACGGCGGTCCACTGAAGCCCTTGGTTAGTTTTTTCACCTAGTTGGCACGGATTTCCTGTCACTACGCTCAAGCGTGGCAAGAATTCCTCCTCTCACCCGATTTCAGGACTCCAATGTTCTGCGTTGTCCTTCGGCGTGGTGTTGGTCCTTCGGCGCTCCTTGCTTGTGTGTCGTCCTGTTTGACACACACGATCGCGCTTCTCCACGTTTTTCTTTCGTTTTCACTTGGGTTTCACTTTTCTGCTCTCGTTTTGGCAGAGTCTCCACTTCTGTTATGACTTTTTAATTGACTGACTCTTGAGAATGACTGACCCCTGTTGTGTGCTGCGACGCACTTTTTATAGAGCCTGCGTCGCAGCCTTTTGCTCCTTTTGCTGGCGCCAGCCCATGTCTGCCGTTAGTGCGACTATGGATGGCGATATTGCACTCGCCAAACTCCTCATACTATAACGGCACATGTCCTGATGGACATGATGTGTCAGACACGCTCATATGGCTGACAACCTGCGCACGAAAGAGAGTTGCACGCCGCAACTGCAATCAGGGTCGGATTTCGGTCTGATATAGAGGTTAATGTGAGGGCGCATATAGCATAAAGCATATAGAATAGCACACTCACTGCAACAACGCCAACGACAAATAAACAACGTTAGCTCTCATTCGAAACTATTAACCAGTCTCATTAATTTGTCATTTATGTGTTGGGATTTGATTTAAACAAATGAGCGTCATAATTTTTACATAACTGCAAGATGATAATGTGTTTCGAGAGGCGTTAAGTATCGCCACTGTAAATATGCACCCCATTAGTTCTAGACACAGAATGTCAGACAATGTGCCACATAAATATTAACGACCTGACGACTTGTCGTACAAACTTACTCTGTACATAAATAATGAACGAATATTTTGTACTGGTATTATTTAATATATTTAGGAGAAACTTAAAATTCTATTACAAGTGAACATTTACAAACTGAACTGTTTCTGGAGTTGTAATTGCTAAGCACATATAAAAACCTTATTACTTTGATCATAATGGATTCTAACATTTAGATGTTGTCCTTAGATTCTTATAGAGTGTCCTCTTTCTTAAAGTTTGTTATTAATCGAAATATATTGTTCAGATAGGCAAACCAAAATATATACACGTATCTATGTGCATAAACTTATGTAGTTCCCCGATTCGGTGTCTGTTGAAAATCTGATTCTGTACTTTGACTGCATAGCAATAATAATAATATTTTTTTATTGCTTCACGCGAATCTCGTACGACGCTCAAAAACCAAAAATTGTTGTATTGTTGTAGTTATTGCCCGTGGGCCATTTGTTATTGTGGTCGCTGCTGTTCATTGTATTTGTTGTTAACGTTTGTATTTAGCTTGAAAAACAAGTCATTTTATATCCAAACAACAATTTTACAAGACCCATAAAATCATCAAAATTTCAAAATCAAACACAAAAATATTTATATTAATGATATGCATAAATACGCGTATAAGTTGAGCACAATTGTCTGATCTCCCATCCCCTCCCCGTCCTGTCCAATGCAACCAGAATCATTTCTCTCTCATATACAAATGGACTTATGTTTGCCAAAAAGCTGCTATCTTATTCAGCCGTGGTCTTTGTCTAACGCCGGAGAGCTGGAAAATGTATTTATGACAAGACGATATGCTAAACAAATGTTGAATAATGCAAGAGACGCATATTCCAGACATTGTTTAGACCTCTTGGTTAGTTTTCGTATTCGTTTTGCAGATTACAGCTTTCAGTTTTTAGTTACAGATTCCTTTTTTATCATCTTTCAGCCATTCAAATTCGGACAGTTTGGTTTCACAACTGTCTGCCAATTGCAATTTGATGCCAAATTCCACTGCCAAGCAAGACCCCAAAATCAATTGCTCCGACATATATTTACAGAAAACCATTATCTTATCTTTTCTTTTTATTTTAAAGTAGTTCAGATGTTAATGACAAAATAAAGCAAATTTTTAATGACAATTTCAACTCATGAGTTGTGCAGCGGTTAGAGTGTTAGACATTAATATTAAGTGATAATAATGTAAGATAACATGTAGTATTATTAATCTCAGAGTAGACTACGACTGATAAAGATAAGCCAGTATATGAATTGAATTGAAATTAGTTTAAGCTATTTTCTGTCTGTTTCCTGGTTAAATCCAAGTTAACCCAAAATTAAAGTCATTTGAACTTGAAGAGTTAATTGCCTGAGTTCACCTGTCCACAAAAATGTTTGTATACATGTGATGTGATTGTGTGGGAGGTGTGGCTGGCAGGAAACCTGACACACTTGCCCCCAAGGAGGAGAAGCAAAGCACTCGAGCGGCTGATCTTCCGGCAGGAGGGGGTGTGGAGCAAATATAGCCAAATGTTTAGTAAATGATTAGATTAGGTGCCCGGAGGTACTAACAGCAAGCATTCATGCATCACATCATCTCTACATCTGGCCAAACTTACCCCTCGCCCAAGTGCTGTAAATAGTCCGCCAAATTTAATGTTGATCGGTGATACGATGACGATACTTGATCACTTTGAAATGCTTTGCTTTGCTTTTTTCAATTCGTCCGTTCTGCATTTGGTAAATTTCGAGATTACAATGGAAACCAACTGTATCGACAAATTTCAATTCAATTCATATACTGCTTTCTTTTCAGTCGTAGCCTACTCTGAGATTATAATACACATATTATTAATTATTATACTTAATATTAATGTTAACATCAATCGTACAAACTATGAGTTTTTCATTAAAAATTTGCTTTATTTTTCATTAACATTGAACTACTTTAAAAAAAAAGAAAAGATAAGATAATGGTTTTCTGTAAATATATGTCGGAGCAATTGATTTTGGGGTTTGCTTGGCAGTGGAATTTGGATCAAATTGCAATTGGCAACAGTTTGAAACCAAACTGTCCGAATTTGAAGGCTGAAAGATGATAAAAAAGGAATCTGTAACTAAAAACTGAAAGCTGTAATCTGCAAAACGAATACGAAAACTAACCAAGAGGTCTAAACAATGTCTGGAATATGCTTTCTCTTGCATTATTCAACATTTGTTTAGCTATCGTCTTGTCATAAATACATTTTCCAGCTCTCCGGCGTAGACAAAACACGCGAATAAATGGCAGCTTTTTGGCAAACATAAGTCCATTTGTATATGAGAGAGAAAAGATTCTGGTTGCATTGGACAGGACGGGGAGGGGATGGGAGATCAGACAATTGTGCTCAACTTATACGCGTATTTATGCATATCATTAATATAAATATTTTTGTGTTTGATTTTTGAAATTTTGCGATTTTATGGGTCTTGTAAAATTGTTGTTTGGATATAAAATGACTTGTTTTTCAAGCTTAATACAAACGTTAACAACAAATACAATGAACAGCAGCGACCACAATAACAAATGGCCCACGGGCAATATCTACAACAATACAACAATTTTTGGTTTTTGAGCGTCGTACGAGATTCGCGTGAAGCAATAAAAAAATATTATTATTATTGCTATTCAGTCAAAGTACAGAATCAGATTTTCAACAGACACCGAATCGGGGAACTACATAAGTTTATGCACATATATATGGATATATATATATATATATATATATGTGTGTATATATTTTGGTTTGCCTAACTGAACAATATATTTCGATTAATAACAAACTTTAAGAAAGAGGACACTCTATAAGAATCTAAGGACAACATCTAAATGTTAGAATCCATTATGATCAAAGTAATTAGGTTTTTATATGTGCTTAGCAATTACAACTCCAGAAACAGTTCAGTTTGTAAATGTTCACTTGTAATAGAATTTTAAGTTTCTCCTAAATATATTAAATAATACCAGTACAAAATATTCGTTCATTATTTATGTACAGAGTAAGTTTGTACGACAAGTCGTCAGGTCGTTAATATTTATGTGGCACATTGTCTGACATTCTGTGTCTAGAACTAATGGGGTGCATATTTACAGTGGCGATACTTAACGCCTCTCGAAACACATTATCATCTTGCAGTTATGTAAAAATTATGACGCTCATTTGTTTAAATCAAATCCCAACACATAAATGACAAATTAATGAGACTGGTTAATAGTTTCGAATGAGAGCTAACGTTGTTTATTTGTCGTTGGCGTTGTTGCAGTGAGTGTGCTATTCTATATGCTTTATGCTATATGCGGCCATCACATTAACTGTATATCAGACCGAAATCCGACTACTAAAGGTCGTCATATTTTTTGTTGTTTAGTTGATTTTTGTGTTTTCGAATATTTCTGTATTTATTTTTCATTTTCCGCCATTTTGTATTTTTCTGCAGTTTGTGTTGATTTACCGCATTTTAATATTTTTCGAACATTTCTGCAGATTTTGTTAATTTTCCGCCATTTTTTTGTTCGCAAATTATGCTGTTTTTAATTTTTTTTGTATTTTTCTGGAGTTTTTCTTCTTCTTATTTTTTTATTGATTTTCCGCCGTTTTATATTTTTCCAAAATTTCAGCGTTTTTTTTATTTTCCGAATTTTTGTATATTTTAGCATTTTTATCTTATTTTCCGCCATTTTGTATTTACTGCAGTTTTGTGTTGTATTTTCGAATATTTCTGTATTCATTTTTATTTTCCGCATGACGCATTTTCATATTTTTCGTATATTTCTGCTGTTTTTTTTTATTTTTCGCCATTTTGTATTTATCTGCGGTTTTTGTTAATTTGCCGCATTTTTGTGTTTTCCATTTCCGACATTTTGTAATTTTCTGCAATTTCTGCAGTTTTTATTGGTTTTCCGCATATATTTATATATATTTTTGTTGTAATTTCGAATATTTCTGTATTTATTTTTATTTTCCGCATGATGCATTTTCATATTTTTCGTATATTTCTGCTGTTTTTTTTTTATTTTCCGCCATTTCATAATTTTAGTAAATTCCTGCCGTTATTATTTTCTGCAATCTCTGAAGTTTTTGTTGGATTTCCGCATATTTGTCGATTTTCCGTATTTTTCCTATATTTCCACTGCTTTTGTTGATTTTCCGCCGTTTTTTATTTATCTGCAGTTTTTGTTAATTTGCCGCATTTTTGTATTTTCCATTTCCGACATTTTGTAATTTTCTGCAATTTCTGCAGTTCTTATTGGTTTTCCGCATATATGTCGATTTTCCTTATTTTTCTTATATTTCTTCTGTTTTTGTTGACTTTCCGCCATCTTGCATTTTCGTAAATTTCAGACGTTTTTTTAGTTTCCGAATTTTTGTATTTTTCGCCTATTTCTGCATTTTTATTCTAATTTTTTAGCCATTTTGTATTTTTCTTCAATTTCAGCTATTTTTTTGGAATGACGCATTTTCATATTTTTCGTATATTTCAGCTGTTTTTTTATTTTCCGCCATTTTGCAATTTTTGTAAATTCCTTCCGTTTTTATTTTGTATTTTTCTGCAGTTTTTGTTGATTTGACGCATTTTTGTATTTTCGAATAATTCTGCATTAATATTTTTTTCCGCTATTTTGTATTTTTCTGCAATTTCTGTAATTTTTGTTGGTATGCCGAATTTTCATTTTTTTCGTATATTTTTACTGTTTTTGTTGATTTTCCGCCATTTTTTTTTGTTTGCAAATTATGCTGTTTTTCTTTTTTTTGTATTTTTCAGGAGTTTTTCTTCATCTTTTTTTTTATTGATTTACCGCATTTTCGTATTTTTCGTAAATTTCTGCTATTTTTTTTTGATTTTCTGACATTTTGTATTTTTGGTATATTTCTGCTGTTTTTGATGATTTTCAGCCATTTCCAATTTTTCGAAAATTCCTGCTGTTCTTTTTTTTCCGCCATTTTGTATTTTTGGTATATTTCTGAATTTTTTTCCGAATTTTTTTATTTTACGTATTTTTTGTACTTTTCTGCAATTTCATCAGCTTTTTTTCATTGACTGACTACTAAATGTCGTCGCAACTAGCACTTGAACTAGTTGGACTGCGGAGAGTGAATGTCCTTCGTTGCGCACAGTAAATGCGATGGGAGAAATGAATGTAGACTTCTGATGATATTGAGGCTATGAAGAACACTGACTTTATTGAGTAAAAATGCATGTTTTATATACAAAATTCTTAGACGATAATGTTTGCTTAGGACTAGTTATTCTATTTACGAGTTGACCTAAACAATCAATAGTTATCTATGGGTCATGTCTTAATGTTATCTTATTTACGACGCTGCTACTAACTGCAGACCGCTTGACAGATGGTGTAAAAATATTTCTAATCACAACCCATGGATTGGGTGTATCCTATTTGCTGTGTATTGCGCTATCTGCAGCGTACTTACAAATGGCTTATGATTAAATACGTATTAATTTATATGAACCTAAACATTCTCCCGGCCGTTGAATCGGCGATCAACCATCATCTAGATCCAGTGTGAATCGTCTTGGGGATTGTAGCTGCTGGTTGCAAGGTCCAAAGGCGTTGCTTCCGTATTGTATAGGCAAGTAGCACAAGGACGGATACCACTAAAGCAGCATAAGCGGCGATATGTTGATGTTGTATTGGACTTATTTGGTCGGGCAGCTCTTGTTTGTTGAGTGTGTTCAATTTTAGCTGCAAGTCATCCAGTTCCTTATCTTCTTGTACATTGTTCTCTGATATGTTGAGTTTCGTAAAAGGTGTTTGGTGTTTGGCTTGATTATGTTGCCAAAATGAGCATAGCCCTTTCTCACTTGACTTATAATGGTGTTGAACGTACTGATGCTAATTTCTGAGTTGCGTGCTGTACAACTTGATGACAACGTTAGTAGTCCGATGTCCTTTAGTTGTATAGTAGACGGGGTTCCATTGCATACGGCTTGTAGTTCCATTGCAGAATGTGTTGCAAAGATCCAATTATTGGGACGGTGTGTTTTTGTCCATACCATTTTGGTTGTTTTATGAGTAACTTGACACGTCGTTGGTGTTTTGTTGTTACACAGTTGAAACTCACACCGATTGTTAACATTAAACATAGCTTGATGGTCAAAGCATATGTATTCTTCATTCGGTAATGTTCGTCAGCGTTGCAGATCATCTGTTGTGAGCCCCATGAATTGATCCCTGTGGTTGTTTACAGCTATAATAGGTGTCTTAAGCTCAAACAGTCACCAGCTTGTAGAGTCCCACATTGGAATTGGCACAAAATTAAACAGTTCTAATATTGATGTTGACACTAGAGGTAGTTTTATTCTAAATTTTACATGAGTGTCGGTGACTGTGCCTTCTGCTCGCATAATTCTGTACAGATGCATCACGTTAGATGATGTCACTTGTAGCATTTGATCTGGCGGCAAATGATCCCGTATTTGATCCAATTGTTCCTTTAATTGATCGGGAGAATATAATATTGGGCTTATTGTACGGTGACGAATTCCAGTAAGTACGTCCACTATTTCTGATTGCATGCTTCTAACAGTGTCAATTGAGCTGTTAATGCAAGGTAAGTCTCCGTGAGACGTGCACTAGTGTATTTTCCTCTGTTTTGGCTAATGATTTGTTCTTGTTCTTCAAGTAGTTTTACTCGCTTGTCAGATTCAAATCTTGTCTTCTTGACAATGTTAATGGTCGAATCAAGTACTGAAGTTTGATTCTTCAGTAATATCAGTAAAAATTCTTCGTTTGTTTTTACCTTCTCTATCACCTTGCTCATTTTATCAGCGTAGTTCGAGTTTAATACTCCGAATAGACTGTTCGCAATGTTGCATCGAATGGGGACCGGCGGTTTCGTGTACGCTGCATAAGTCAGTTTGTCATTTGTAATTCACGATACACGTGACGAAAGAGCTGATATATGGAGTCATATGGACATGTATATCTGTAGTTAATTCTGGGCATGTGTCATTGAATTCGTCTATGCCTGCACTAAATGTTTCCATATCTCGCCAGTATAGTTCCAATTCATAGTATATTACCATGGTCCAGTCGGAAACTGCTCTCTTCGTTGTTCCAATTTTCTCATAGTAGATTCCAAGCTTTGTGTCGAACCGTGTCACAGATACTGAATTAGTCAGTACCAAGGCTAGCATAAAGAGCAGGATTAATAAAGTCGACGTTATGGTTGGCGACATTAGTCGTTTTCGTTTAACGGGTGGCGCATCATTTTTGTCAGTGTCCTCGGTTTCCTTGATAGAGCGTTTTTGGCCATGTCTTCTGGAAATAACGGCGCAAGCCTGGTTATGGGGCGTTTGTAGATGCCTGAGGCAGTTTTGACGTCAACCACTCGAATGTGATTATCCTGGCCTGGATATGTGCGTACAATGCGTCCCATTGGCCAACTCATGACAGGTAAGTTGTCTTTCTTGACCAGAACAAGCATGCCTTCCTTGACATTGGAGTTGACGGCCTTCCACTTATGTCTGGCTTGCAATTCTTGTAATTCCTGTGACCATTGCTTCCAAAATCCTTGCTTGAGTCTGGATACTAGTTCCCACCGTTTTAGTAAGGATTTTTGTTGCGGGCTGTGTTGACATCGGGGGAGCAGTCAGCGTTTCACCAATCAGGAAATGTGCTGGGGTAAGGGCTGTGTTGTCCGTAGGGTCATTTGACATTGGTGTAATTGGGCGAGAGTTTAAGATCGCTTCAATTTCGATGATCACCGTATTTAATTCTTCAAATGTTAGAGATGCGGTATTTGTCGTAGTGACCAGTAGACGTTTTGCAGACTTTACCGCAGCTTCCCATTGGCCTCCAAATGATGGCGCTCGTGGCGGTATGAATTTGAAAGCAACTTGTTTTTTGTTGCAGTGATTGATGATCTCTGCTTGAGCTTTCTCTCCAAATACTGAACATCCTAATTTTCCTTTAGTTGGTTGTTTGCCCCAACAAAGTTGGTGGCATTGTCACAATGAATCGTTTGACATTTTCCGCGGCATTTGTACTCAGATCGCTGACCAGCTCGAGGTGGACTGCCTTGTAGAGAAGCATCAGAATACAGCTATGTATGCTTTAGTATTTTTACCAACTCCTGTCGAATTTGGATTACTTCTTGTATTGAATCTGCTCCTGTGAGACAATCATCTACGTAGAAGTCATCCCTTAGGGCAGAGGATGCTAATGGTGAACTGCTTGTGTGGAGTGAAGCTAAGTGATTTAGACACTTAGTTGCCAAAAACGGACGTTTTTAATCGATAGTATTTTAATTCATCATCTGGATTTTTTCTCCAAACTATAATCTGATTAAATTGGTGTTCCGGGTTTACCCTTATTTGGCGATACATCTTTTCAATATCAGCCGTAAATACGTGCTTTCTGAATCTCAATAGAATTGACATGAGATCACTTTGCACCGTGGGTCCAACTTGCAATATGTCATTTAAGGATTTTCCTGTCGATGTCTTACATGATGCATCGAAGACAACTCTTAGCTTTGTGGTGCTGCTATCAGGTTTCAGCACACAATGATGAGGGATGAAATAGTGAGATTTTGGAAGGAGCTTTCGAGGGACAGCTTTCATATGACCCAATTGTTCGTATTCAGTCATGAAGTCCAAATACGATTTCCAGATTTTTGAATCTGTCCTTCTTTCTATTGCGAGGAAACGTTTTTCTGCAGTCTCCAACGAGGGCCCCAGGGCTGACGAATGTTCAGCAAACGGCAATTTTACTATGAATCTCCCATCTGCTGCAGTCTGCAAGTTCTCTACGAAATGGATATCGCACTCCTTTTCAATTGGTGTACGATGCCTTTCTGTGGTTTCCAAATTGTCAATGGTCCAGAATCGCTCCATTATGGTATTCGTTTCTTCTCCTGTAGCTACTGCACAAATGGCTGCTGACATACTTGATTCCTTTGATTTTTCAGCCACCACCCATCCCAACTTGGTCCTTTGCATAATTGGACCAGATGGTATTTTGTGTTGTTGCGGAAGCATTAGTGCATAATAATGTTCCGCACCGATAAGCATGTCGATTTTGCTAGGTTTATTGAACTGGGGATCTGCCAATGGTAGGTTTGCTGGCATGTTCCAATCTTTGTTATTTATACTTTGGGTTGGCTGATCCGTAATAATGTGCGGTAGAATAACTGTTTCAATCCGCATTGTAAAGTCGTTGTGTAATGACTTTACCAACAAATTTGCACGAGCTCTGCTTGTCCTTTGTTGTGCACCGATGCCTTCAATTCGTAATGTGGAACCGTGTCGGTTTAATGATAAGAAAGAGGCGAGTCGTTCTGATATCACGTTGATCTGTGATCCAGAATCCAGCAAAGCCTTGAACGTTACTTGTTGTCCATTATTTCCTTGGACTATTACTTTTGCTGTTGCAAGTAGATTCATATTCTTGCTACTTGCTGATGCCACAATTGGATTTTGTGGCTCCAATGGAAAATTTTCCAAATGCAGCAGCGTATGGTGCCTTTTCTGGCACTTGAAGCATTTAAAGGGATTTGGGCAAGCCTTTGCCATGTGACCTCCATTGAGGCAGTTGACGCATAGCCTTTGTCGTTGAACCCAATTTAATCTCTCAGCGGCTGTCTTTGCACGGAAATCGGTGTACCGAAATATGACATGATGAGCCTTCTTGCAATAGACACAATCCTTCCTTGTAGTTGAGGAGGATGCACAAGTTGCTCCCATCGAGTCTCTTTTGGTATTGCGTATGTGTTTTGCTTCCGCTAACTAAAACACGAACTCTTTGTTCAAGAAACTGCAGCATGGTGTCCAGTTTTTGTATCTTCTTCGAGTTGCTTAGTGATTTCTCGTACAGCGTTTTATTTGTGCTGTCGAGCTTATTTCTTATGACCGCAATTAAAATAGGGTCCCACGTTGAAATGTCTAGTCCCAGTCCCTTGAGAGATGCAAGGGACTCCAAGGTGACTATGTAAAGCTCCTTAAGCGATTTTACATTATCGTTAATTGCTTGTTGCATTAAGAATCGGTTCAATACCGTTGATGCATTGTCTCTTGGATTGTTGTAAGCGTCAACCAAGATGTTCCATGCGTAGAGGTAATTATCCTCTTTCAAGTCGATTTGGCGTATTAATCTTTCTGCCTCACCGATCACGCTTGTTTTTAGATACCACATTTTCTGAATTGTTGGCATGTTGGTATTGTGTACCATGGACACAAACATATCGAAAAATTGTGTCCATTTTAATTTATCCCCATCAAATTTGGGGATGGTTATACGAGGCAAGTTTATGTCATTGGTGCACTGCTTATTGTTTCTTGAAGCTAGTGCGCTTTGTATTTCTTCTTCTACCTGTAGATACTCATTTGTATCATATCCATTTTCTTCTGGGTTTTCAACATCTTCATACAGTCGAAAATGGACCTTTTGAATCTGTGCCCATAGATTCCTTATGAGCTCTAATGCTGCGTTCTCTTGGGTGTTTTGGTGCAATGTGCGATGCAGTGATGCGATCATTGCCCTTTGTCGCCGGCACAATGCAACCACCTTGACTTCTGAGGTGGATTGCTGACGCTGACCATCGCCAATCTCAATCCTCTTGCTTGTGGCTTGATTTATGGTTTCAGCTTCGTTTTTCATCACGTCGGGGTCACCAAAATGTTTGTGTATATTATGAGGGAAGTATTCAGTACATAAACTGACTACTAAAGGTCGTCGCAACTAGCACTTGAACTATTTGGACTGCGGAGAGTGAATGTCCTTCGTTGCGCACAGTAAATGCGATGGTAGAAATGAATGTAGACCTCTGATGATATTGAGGCTATGAAGAACACTGACTTTATTGAGTAAAAATGCATGTCTTATATACAAAATCTTAGACGATAATGTTTGCTTAGGACTAGTTATTCTATTTACGAGTTGACCTAAACAATCAATAGTTATCTATGGGTCATGTCTTAATGTTATCTTATTTACATAAATCTCCGACAATTTTTTAAAAAATAGGGACCAAACTTAGAAGTTATTTTGTTAGTAACATCCTTTACAGTTCAGCATCTACATTTGAAAACCACGCCTACATCCGTGCTCCCAGGAACTTTGGCAATATAAATCTGAAATGCGCTTATTTCCCACAATTTGACACAGTATGTTATTGGTAACTCCCCTAAGAGATGGATATAAAATCCGATGGCAACGCCCTCTCCGGCTCACCAAACCGATACACCTATTAGTGTTAATCGATAAATTCATATATCTCTCACAATTTGAAAGCCAGACTCACAAAATTTTAAATGTATATTGCTAGTAACACCCTTAAAAAATCTGGAAAATTTTGGAACACAACCATTCCCGCCCCAAAAACGATAAAATCCGATAACTCCCGCAAGTTAAGAGCTCAAACAATAAAATATTATTTTGAACGCATAATCTGATCTCTAAAATTTTTTTGCAGTCTTTTTTTTATTTTTATTTTTTTTAAGTTATTGTGAAAAATATACTATTATGTTGAAAGCATAATCTGATCATAATTTAATAAAAACAATCCAAACGACTTCTCACCCTTTCGCACTAATCGCTCGAGTGGACAAGCACTTTGTTCGAATTGTTGTCACGACAGTAATTTCAATTTCTGCCACTTGGCAATCAATCCAACTTGCCACTCATTTACCAATTTATCCATCAATCTCTAATTCCATCCATTCATCCATCTATTCATCCATCCACCTTCCAGTCGCTGAACATAACGTTTTAACGAATCTCTCTGTGTGCTTCGTTCTGCGTTCGGCGTTCGGTTTAAAGAGCGCGTGAAGTGAAATTCCATGAGATGATCGCCAACTGTTTGGAAGCAATTGAAGGCAGTGTGTTGCCAAAAATACAAAATCTTTGCGAACATATGTATGTCCAAGGGAACGGCAGAGCGGGCGGTGCAGGGCGCGGCACGACACGGGCGAAATGTATTGGCCTGAAGAAAATGGAAAGTAAAAACTGGCAAAGTGGCAAAAGCATTTGCTGCATAGCCGTCAAAGCAGACAGACGACTTGAAGAGGCGGTCACCTGGTCGCTTACACCAACCCACGTAGAGCGGGAAATACTTAGAAAACGTAAACGCGTAAAATAGCATGAATCAGAATCGAATTCGAAATCGAAATTTAAATACAAATAAAATCTCGTACATGCCAGAAAATTGAATATCACATGTGTTATACAATTATACACATAAGCCCAAGCATGTGTGCGCATGTGTGAGCGTTTGTATGTGTATTGCTCCTTGACCCATGGTAACTAAATCGCGGTTTTTGACTCTCCTAATTTAGTTTTCTTTTTGGATTTGAATTGGTGTGTGTTGCGTGTGTGCGTGTGTGATGTGTGTGTTGTGCTGCTAAACTAATTTTAGCATTGGCTGGTGCAATCAACTGCACCGAACAGATTGCATACGTACGTGTATACCAAATAATGTACCCAGCTGTATCAAGCAACTTGTGAGTGCTGAGAATCACCAAAATGCTGAGCGTCATGGCAACGCCACAGGAAGTATTGGATGTGGAGATGCGTAAGTTTCATGTGTACGTTTATCAAGCAGCTATTAATCCACTTATTGGCATTTAAAACTAAAACATATTGAATTTTTCGCAGATCACGCCAAGCCTTTACGACTTAGATAAACAATGTTTTTTTTAATGAATTTTATAAATTCTTAAAAACATCATAGTTTGAATAAATTATATATATATTTTTACATATATTTTCTTATATATCATTAGAGCTGTAATGGACTCAATCCTCATGTATTGAAAAAGTATAAAAAATTGCAAAAATTATTTAGTTTTTAAGCGCTCTTACTACGCTTGATTTAAAGCTAAATCTGAATTATTAATTATACCGAAAGTTTCAGATTTTATTCATAAAATGTATTCTCAGTAGACGGTAAAAGTACATTGATATTATGGTTTCTGAGAACACTTATTTTATGTGATACAACTGAAAAGTTGGGTAGTTTTCAGCAATAGCCAGTGAATGTGGGGCTAGGGTCTATTCTACGGCGCTGTTTAAGCAATCCGTACACAACGTACCACCCATTGCGCTAAAATTGCTTCAGAAATAGCCGTACGATTCACATTAAAATAGATTCCCCTGACACAATTTCCACCCACACATTAAATGAAACTAATAGTGTTAAGAACCAACTGAAATTGCTATGCGTGCAACACGTGCAGGCATTTAAGTTGCGGCATTACTGGCAGGCTGCGCAGGGGTGAGGCATCATTAAAAGTTGCCCAAAGATGCCCAGCACATGGCTAACTACAGTTGCAAAACCATTTTCAATCGTTGCGTGCAATATAATTTGGAAAATAAACAACCACACAGGTTGCGAATTTATCAATGCGCAAAAAAAATCAAAAAGTGAAAAAACAAAACAAAACAACCCCTAAAAGAACTTGGCCAACTAAACCAAATTGGCCAACTGGGCCAACATATTTTGCTCGATTTTTTGCCGCTTAAAAAGGCAACCTATTTTTATAGCACACAGAATTATAGACGGTCCCATAAAGGTGGCAATTCACCTTTTGATGTTACTTTTTAATGTCTTTCGCGCGAACTTAGAATTCCCACAGCACAATTCACGAGAAGCCCATCGACTCGAACCAAATAACCAAATAACAAAATGAACTTGAACTGCCAAATGTAAATGTATATTGCATTGAAGCTATTCAAAATTTGCCAGTGTGCCAGTTTTCCATTTTTTTCTTTATTTCTTGGTCTCACACGACATAGACTAAATGTCAAATGAAATATCCAGTTATCCAGTAGTCTGGTTAGACCATTTTTATACTCTGATCCAAAGGTATCGGCGAATACATGTTCACGCCCACACCCTCAACCTCTTCGGCCTTAAAATCTGAAATGAACATATCTTCCATAATTTGTAAACGAGAGTGACCACATTTTGAAAGTATGTTACCGCTAGCTCCCCGCCGTCCTCTCCCTCTTCCAAAACCGAAATACCTGATTATGTAAAACGATACATCCATATATCTCACACAATTTAAAAGCTAGAATTACTAAAAGTGGAAGATAGTTTTGTAAGACCGCCCGAAAAAATTGACTAAACAAGTGTATATGTATACATATATATATAAATCAGGTCTGATTGGTTGCTATATTTCAGATTTTTTTAGGACTTAAGATAAGAGTCACAAAAGTATTGTAGTATTTTGGACATGCTTAGAAATATTTAAAAAATGCATATGTATTCTATTTTATAAATGTTTATAAAAGTGTTAAAATAGATGTAAGTGCAATGTATTTGCTTAAAGCATGTTGTACAATTCTGTTGTGTTTTATATTAAACTATATCACAACTGCGAGGCAACTTATTCCAATTCAATTTCCAATTAAAATTCCATGTCTGAGTCTTATGTGCGATACGTGAGGCGACTTGATTGTAGCGACTTGTGTTTTAGATTCATGTGACGCTTGAGAAACCCACGACTTGTAAAGGACTTATTGCAAAAATTACATTTGAAGACAAGGGGGACACTGATTGGAGTTCATGATATGTTCCTTGATATGGCTGGTGCTTCGCTGTGATGATCAAGATTTGACATACTGGCGTTGGCGGGCGTCTGCAACAGCTGTGATGTGATCGTGATAAGTTATATTTATAAATATCATATGCTGAATTCACTTACTTGTTGTTCGATTGCATTGGCATCTAATTTTTTGCAAAGCTCTTTCTTGTAGTGGTGCTCCATGTGCACTCGCATGGATTCGAGGCGCGTTTCAAACTTCATTTCCTTGTTCTTATTGAATTCCTCAATTCAATTATTCAGGGACGCATGTCCTCACCATTTTCTTGCTCAGCCGTGGTCTCTGCTAACTCCAACTCATACTCGCGCAAGTAATTCCCCTCCAAATCAATTGTTGTCCTGTCTGCGTTAATGCAATTTCCCAGCCTCTTATAGTTCCCCTGGCAGAGCAATTTAAATTTGTAAAAATTTTCTAATGTGTGTCTGCACTGCACGCACATTTTTTTTTTGCAACTTGTCTGTTGATGTTGCTACCAATCCGAGGCATTGAAGTATGCGCTTCGGGATCGCATCTGTCTTGTCGTCACAGCATAGGATGTCGCCTTCTCCAACAAGAGCCAAAAAAAGTCGGCAAATGTCTCGAATATTAGCCATCGAAACTTTTTACCAAAAAATAATTAAGAACTTATTGGCAATTTCCACAAAATATTACTGGCAATTTCCACACACGAGTTGTCAGCTGTTAGAGTAGTCAGAGTTGTCACTATGTGACGATATGTAAGACAACATTTAGATGATTAATGTTAATAACTGGGATATAGATATAAGCCATTTTGAAACAATTTAATTAGTTTAAGCTATTTTCTGTCTGTTTCCTGGTTAAATCCAAGTTAACCCAAAATTAAAGTCATTTGAACTTAAAGAGTTAATTGCCTGAGTTCACCTGTCCACAAAAATGTTTGTATACATGTGATGTGATTGTGTGGGAGGTGTGGCTGGCAGGAAACCTGACACACTTGCCTCCAAGGAGGAGAAGCAAAGCACTCGAGCGGCTGATCTTCCGGCAGGAGGGGTGTGGAGCAAATATAGCCAAATGTTTAGTAAAGATTAGATTAGGTGCCCGGAGGACAACAGCAAGATTCATGCATCCATCTCCTACATCTGGCAAACTTACCCCTCACCCAAGTGCTGTAAATAGTCCGCCAAATTTAATGTTGATCGGTGATACGCTGACGATACTTGATCACTTTGAAATGCTTTGCTTTGCTTTTTTCAATTCGTCCGTTCTGCATTTGGTAAATTTCGAGATTACAATGGAAACCAACTGTATCGACAAATTTCAATTCAATTCATATACTGCTTTCTTTTCAGTCGTAGCCTACTCTGAGATTATAATACACATTATTAATTATTATACTTAATATCAATGTTAACATCAATCGCGCAAACTATGAGTTTTTCATTAAAAATTTGTTTTATTTTTCATTAACATTGAACTACTTTAAAAAAAAAGAAAAGATAAGATAATGGTTTTCTGTAAATATATGTCGGAGCAATTGATTTTGGGGTTTGCTTGGCAGTGGAATTTGGATCAAATTGCAATTGGCAACAGTTTGAAACCAAACTGTCCGAATTTGAAGGCTGAAAGATGATAAAAAAGGAATCTGTAACTAAAAACTGAAAGCTGTAATCTGCAAAACGAATTCGAAAACTAACCAAGAGGTCTAAACAATGTCTGGAATATGCTTTCTCTTGCATTATTCAACATTTGTTTAGATATCGTCTTGTCATAAATACATTTTCCAGCTCTCCGGCGTAGACAAAACACGCGAATAAATGGCAGCTTTTTGGCAAACATAAGTCCATTTGTATATGAGAGAGAAAAGATTCTGGTTGCATTGGACAGGACGGGGAGGGGATGGGAGATCAGACAATTGTGCTCAACTTATACGCGTATTTATGCATATCATTAATATAAATATTTTTGTGTTTGATTTTTGAAATTTTGCGATTTTATGGGTCTTGTAAAATTGTTGTTTGGATATAAAATGACTTGTTTTTCAAGCTAAATACAAACGTTAACAACAAATACAATGAACAGCAGCGACCACAATAACAAATGGCCTACGGGCAATAACTACAACAATACACCAATTTTTGGTTTTGTGCGTCGTACGAGATTCGCGTGAAGCAATAAAAAAATATTATTATTATTGCTATGCAGTCAAAGTACAGAATCAGATTTTCAACAGACACCGAATCGGGGAACTACATAAGTTCATGCACATATATATGGATATATATATATATATAATTGAATGTCTGATTACGGTATTTGATTAAAAAAAATAGAATTCTTTATTCATCAAAACGCGTCTGTTCAGTTTGGTGTACAAAATGTAACTCATCTTATGCTACTGGCTTAATCGATAAAGAAAGCTCGCATTTGCGTCTTATTTCAAGATTGGCTTATTGAAGGGTTTTTGTTTAAAGTAAAATTGTTTATATTAGAATCTGCTGACGAAGGCGTTTGGCGTTGTGATCGCTGGCTCTAGTGGGGTTTGTTATTGTTGGAAAATTCTGGTGAAGGCGTTTGGCGTTATGATCGCTGGCTTCAGTTGGGTTTGTTATTAACGAAATCTGCTGATATTGCAAATGCTACTGTTTATGTTTATGTTTATGAGGCGGGCGTTGGCGTGGTTGCATGCGTTGTTATTGTTTATGTGGCGTTGGCTTGGCGTTGTTGGAGTGAGTGTGGACATGAGAGATCTGCGTGATCTGGATATGTCACTTCCCCATCCCCTAGAAATCGGCTTGTCCTCAAGCGTTGAGTATATGGTGCGTTCCTACGTCGTTGTTCTTCTCGGTTGCTTCGTCTTTATTTTCTATGGTTGGTTGTGTTGTTGCATTATTTTTATATCTGATTATTATTCGTTTTGGAACATTTTTGAATTTGAATAAAGAATAACTTATTATTACTATTGACAATATTGTCACTAATGTTAAGCTTATGATTAACAGGATATTGTTAGTTCTTGTATGTACTCTTATGAGTTCTTTAGTTTGTATGAATTCTAGTGGCTCTATTTTAGTTATATTATTATTTATATAAATGGATTGTGTAAAGTCAGATATTACATTTATTATCTGAATATCTTCTAATTGTACGGTACAATTGGTTGCTTTGATAATATTATTTCCTAAAATTTCTATTTTTGTGGTATACAATTTTGATTAAGTGTGATTTTAGGTAAATTCCAAGTTAATATTACATTTGGTTCTATAAAGTTTATTTCATAATTTTCCTTGTTTTTGTGAATTTACATTCAACTTTTGTTTGTTTCAAAATACCATTTATACATTTGTTTGTTATTTGTTTCTTTTTATTTTCTTTCTCTTTTTGAACTTGGTTTTGTAATGTATTATGTTTCTACCTCTATTAGTGAATTTTTTTTTCTTTTTCAGCGAGTTCTGTTTTGTCGTCTTCAGTTAATGTGCCAAATAAATTTTTTTTCTCTATTTTTTCTTCCTTTTTTTATAGTTTCTTTTCTTTGTTACGTTCATAATTCCGTTTGTCTCATATGTTCCTCTTAAAACGTTTGGTGTGTTTTTCCTGACATGTCTAATATTTCGTTTATTACTGGTATGGGATATTTATCGCTAATCGTTTTTTTGTTAGGGCTTCGATAGTCTTTGATTATTCGGTATTTTTTATCTCTTGATACATCTTCTTTTTTGGGTATAATGCTTTGTGGCATCATTTCTTTCATTTGTCTGTTAACTTCCTCGTCATAGCTTTGAGGATATCTATAAGGTTTCCTATAACAAGGATCCTCATCCTTTGTATTGATAGCGTGTTTTACAGTATTAGTGAAAGTCAAATTGTCACTCTCTTTATACTGAATGTCGCTAAATTCAAACAAAACTTTTGTTAACTTCGATTTTTCCTCCTTATTTAGATGTTCTAATCTAAATTGATTGCCTTCAACTAGTTCGTTTTCTAGTGCGTATGCTGTATGTATGTCTTTTGTTAGTGGTGGGTCTTTGTATTCTTCTTCCTTGGTTTCGTTATTGTATTTAAATAAAAATTGAAAATCATTAAGTCTAACAAATTCGTCTTCGTAGTTGATCTCACTTTTACAATCCTTAAGGAACGTTCGGCCTAAGAGGATGTCATAATTTTTGGAAAAATTATGAATATAAAATTTTTGATCTGTCGGGCAAAGTTTGCTTGGAGCTAATGATATGCTTGTATTTAATTTTATTTTTCCATTTATTGTTTGGCAAGTAGTATTTTCCTTTGAAGTTTTATAATTAAAGAAATTTTTATTCATTAAATTTACCGATGAACCTGTATCTATTAAGCATCGTAAGTTTTGATTATTCATAACCATTCTTATGAATGGGATTCTGTGTTCATTTCCGAGGCTGGTAGATGAAAATTTTCAGTCCAGTCCATTCTTGATTGTCCACTAGTGCTAGGTCTTTGTCTTTTCATTGGTTGGTTGGGTGGTCTATTATTATTATTTGATTGATAATTGATAGGGTTTTGCATCCTGCCTTCATTTAATTTTAATTGATATTCATTGAACAATTGTCTATTAACTGTTGGTTCGTTCTGAAAATTTTGATTTCTGTAATTTGTATTATAATAATGTTGTTGGTTTCTATAATTCTGATTATAATTTTGGTTGTGATTTTGTTGATTTCGATAATTCTGATTATAATTTTGGTTGTAATTTTGTTGAGGCTTAGGATAATATTTGTTATTATATTTATTGTACTGTGTATTAATTGTAGGTTTTGGTTTTTCTAATACTCGGTCTTCATATAGACCTAGTTCTTGAGTTACTGCTTTTAATTTATCTGTTGTTGATATATCGTATCTCGCTAAGCGCATATATAATCTGTCTGGTAATCTTTTATGTATTACGTCACTTATAGTATTATTTAATGCCTTGGTGTACATTGATTTATTTTCGGCATTGTTCTCTATTACTAACTTATTTAATATTACAAAGGATTTCTGCTCGAGTTCTTCGAGAAACTTACGAATACTTCCTCCGAAATATGTGTTGTAGACTCTCTTTAATAGTTCTTCACATGATGTTTGTGTTTTGTAAGTGGAAATTAATATACTCCGAAGTGTTGCCCAGTCTCCTGGTAAGTGTCTGAATGATGTTTTCATAGCGTCTCCATGTAGTTGCGTCTGAATTGCGTTGAACAGTATAAGTTTTTGGCGTACATCACTGGTTGGGTAAAGTTCCAAGATGATATCAATCTGTCTGATGAAGCCTCCCAATTCGTCCGTTTCTCCACCGAAGATGGGTACTTGGCTGATTTGCGCCAGTGCTTGGCTCAATGACTCCGACATCGTTTTTGTTGTTGATTTATTTTATTTTATTTTATTTAAGTGTCTGTATGTTGTTTTGTTTCTTTTAAATATGTTTCTTTCACTTTGCTTTATTTATTTGCAATTTTGTTTGAAGGTTCTCTTGTACACAAGAAGAAATTCTTCGTCTGCTTCGCGTATTTTTGTTTACTTTTTAAAAAAAAGTTTTACAAGGATCACGAGGTCCTTATGCGGATAACAGTTAATTTTCGCGGAACACTAGTACGTTGTCCTGAAAGGTTTACGACGTTTCACGATATTTCACTATTATCCTACCGGCTGCGCCAATTGAATGTCTGATTACGGTATTTGATTAAAAAAAATAGAATTCTTTATTCATCAAAACGCGTCTGTTCAGTTTGGTGTACAAAATGTAACTCATCTTATGCTACTGGCTTAATCGATAAAGAAAGCTCGCATTTGCGTCTTATTTCAAGATTGGCTTATTGAAGGGTTTTTGTTTAAAGTAAAATTGTTTATATTAGAATCTGCTGACGAAGGCGTTTGGCGTTGTGATCGCTGGCTCTAGTGGGGTTTGTTATTGTTGGAAAATTCTGGTGAAGGCGTTTGGCGTTATGATCGCTGGCTTCAGTTGGGTTTGTTATTGACGAAATCTGCTGATATTGCAAATGCTACTGTTTATGTTTATGTTTATGAGGCGGGCGTTGGCGTGGTTGCATGCGTTGTTATTGTTTATGAGTGTGGACATGAGAGATCTGCGTGATCTGGATATGTCACTTCCCCATCCCCTAGAAATCGGCTTGTCCTCAAGCGTTGAGTATATGGTGCGTTCCTACGTCGTTGTTCTTCTCGGTTGCTTCGTCTTTATTTTCTATGGTTGGTTGTGTTGTTGCATTATTTTTATATCTGATTATTATTCGTTTTGGAACATTTTTGAATTTGAATAAAGAATAACTTATTATTACTATTGACAATATTGTCACTAATGTTAAGCTTATGATTAACAGGGTATTGTTAGTTCTTGTAGTCTTATGAGTTCTTTAGTTTGTATGAATTCTAGTGGCTCTATTTTAGTTATATTATTATTTATATAAATGATTGTGTAAAGTCAGTATTACATTTATTATCGGAATATCTTCTAATTGTACGGTACAATTGGTTGCTTGATAATATTATTTCTAAAATTTCTATTTTGTGGTATACAATTTTGATTAAGTGTGATTTTAGGTAAATTCCAGTTAATATTACATTTGGTTCTATAAAGTTTATTTCATAATTTTCCTTGTTTGTGAATTTACATTCAACTTTTGTTTGTTTCAAAATACCATTTATACATTTGTTTGTTATTTGTTTCTTTTTATTTTCTTCTCTTTTTGAACTTGGTTTTGTAATGTATTATGTTTCTACCTCTATTCGTGAATTTTTTCTTTTTCAGCGAGTTCTGTTTTGTCGTCTTCAGTTAATGTGCCAAATAAATTTTTTTCTCTATTTTTTCTTCCTTTTTTTATAGTTTCTTTTCTTTGTTACGTTCATAATTCCGTTTGTCTCATATGTTCCTCTTAAAACGTTTGGTGTGTTTTTTCCTGACATGTCTAATATTTCGTTTATTACTGGTATGGGATATTTATCGCTAATCGTTTTTTTGTTAGGGCTTCGATAGTCTTTGATTATTCGGTATTTTTTATCTCTTGATACATCTTCTTTTTTGGGTATAATGCTCTGTGGCATCATTTCTTTCATTTGTCTGTTAACTTCCTCGTCATAGCTTTGAGGATATCTATAAGGTTTCCTATAACAAGGATCCTCATCCTTTGTATTGATAGCGTGTTTTACAGTATTAGTGAAAGTCAAATTGTCACTCTCTTTATACTGAATGTCGCTAAATTCAAACAAAACTTTTGTTAACTTCGATTTTTCCTCCTTATTTAGATGTTCTAATCTAAATTGATTGCCTTCAACTAGTTCGTTTTCTAGTGCGTATGCTGTATGTATGTCTTTTGTTAGTGGTGGGTCTTTGTATTCTTCTTCCTTGGTTTCGTTATTGTATTTAAATAAAAATTGAAAATCATTAAGTCTAACAAATTCGTCTTCGTAGTTGATCTCACTTTTACAATCCTTAAGGAACGTTCGGCCTAAGAGGATGTCATAATTTTTGGAAAAATTATGAATATAAAATTTTTGATCTGTCGGGCAAAGTTTGCTTGGAGCTAATGATATGCTCGTATTTAATTTTATTTTTCCATTTATTGTTTGGCAAGTAGTATTTTCCTTTGAAGTTTTATAATTAAAGAAATTTTTATTCATTAAATTTACCGATGAACCTGTATCTATTAAGCATCGTAAGTTTTGATTATTCATAACCATTCTTATGAATGGGATTCTGTGTTCATTTCCGAGGCTGGTAGATGAAAATTTTCAGTCCAGTCCATTTTTGATTGTCCACTAGTGCTAGGTCTTTGTCTTTTCATTGGTTGGTTAGGTGGTCTATTATTATTATTTGGTTGATAATTGATAGGGTTTTGCATCCTGCCTTCATTTAATTTTAATTGATATTCATTGAACAATTGTCTATTAACTGTTGGTTCGTTTTGAATATTTTGATTTCTGTAATTTGTATCATAATAATGTTGTTGGTTTCTATAATTCTGATTATAATTTTGGTTGTGATTTTGTTGATTTCTATAATTCTGATTATAATTTTGGTTGTAATTTTGTTGAGGCTTAGGATAATATTTGTTATTATATTTATTGTACTGTGTATTAATTGTAGGTTTTGGTTTTTCTAATACTCGGTCTTCATATAGACCTAGTTCTTGAGTTACTGCTTTTAATTTATCTGTTGTTGATATATCGTATCTCGCTAAGCGCATGTATAATCTGTCTGGTAATCTTTTATGTATTACGTCACTTATAGTATTATTTAATGCCTTGGTGTACATTGATTTATTTTCGGCATTGTTCTCTATTACTAACTTATTTAATATTACAAAGGATTTCTGCTCGAGTTCTTCGAGAAACTTACGAATACTTCCTCCGAAATATGTGTTGTAGACTCTCTTTAATAGTTCTTCACATGATGTTTGTGTTTTGTAAGTGGAAATTAATATACTCCGAAGTGTTGCCCAGTCTCCTGGTAAGTGTCTGAATGATGTTTTCATAGCGTCTCCATGTAGTTGCGTCTGAATTGCGTTGAACAGTATAAGTTTTTGGCGTACATCACTGGTTGGGTAAAGTTCCAAGATGATATCAATCTGTCTGATGAAGCCTCCCAATTCGTCCGTTTCTCCACCGAAGATGGGTACTTGGCTGATTTGCGCCAGTGCTTGGCTCAATGACTCCGACATCGTTTTTGTTGTTGATTTATTTTATTTTATTTTATTTAAGTGTCTGTATGTTGTTTTGTTTCTTATAAATATGTTTCTTTCACTTTGCTTTATTTATTTGCAATTTTGTTTGAAGGTTCTCCTGTACACAAGAAGAAATTCTTCGTCTGCTTCGCGTATTTTTGTTTACTTTTTAAAAAAAGTTTTACAAGGATCACGAGGTCCTTATGCGGATAACAGTTAATTTTCGCGGAACACTAGTACGTTGTCCTGAAAGGTTTACGACGTTTCACGATATTTCACTATTATCCTACCGGCTGCGCCAATTGAATGTCTGATTACGGTATTTGATTAAAAAAAATAGAATTCTTTATTCATCAAAACGCGTCTGTTCAGTTTGGTGTACAAAATGTAACTCATCTTATGCTACTGGCTTAATCGATAAAGAAAGCTCGCATTTGCGTCTTATTTCAAGATTGGCTTATTGAAGGGTTTTTGTTTAAAGTAAAATTGTTTATATTAGAATCTGCTGACGAAGGCGTTTGGCGTTGTGATCGCTGGCTCTAGTGGGGTTTGTTATTGTTGGAAAATTCTGGTGAAGGCGTTTGGCGTTATGATCGCTGGCTTCAGTTGGGTTTATTATTAACGAAATCTGCTGATATTGCAAATGCTACTGTTTATGTTTATGTTTATGAGGCGGGCGTTGGCGTGGTTGCATGCGTTGTTATTGTTTATGTGGCGTTGGCTTGGCGTTGTTGGAGTGAGTGTGGACATGAGAGATCTGCGTGATCTGGATATGTCACTATATGTATATTTATATATATATGTAAATATATTTTGGTTTGCCTAACTGAACAATATATTTCGATTAATAACAAACTTTAAGAAAGAGGACACTCTATAAGAATCTAAGGACAACATCTAAATGTTAGAATCCATTATGATCAAAGTAATAAGGTTTTTATATGTGCTTAGCAATTACAACTCCAGAAACAGTTCAGTTTGTAAATGTTCACTTGTAATAGAATTTTAAGTTTCTCCCAAATATATTAAATAATACCAGTACAAAATATGCGTTCATTATTTATGTACAGAGTAAGTTTGTACGACAAGTCGTCAGGGGTGCATATTTACAAGTCGTAATGGGGTGCATATTTACAGTGGCGATACTTAACGCCTCTCGAAACACATTATCATCTTGCAGTTATGTAAAAATTATGACGCTCATTTGTTTAAATCAAATCCCAACACATAAATGACAAATTAATGAGACTGGTTAATAGTTTCGAATGAGAGCTAACGTTGTTTATTTGTCGTTGGCGTTGTTGCAGTGAGTGTGCTATTCTATATGCTATATGCACATTAACTGTATATCAGACCGAAATCCGACCCTGATTGCAGTTGCGGCGTGCAACTCTCTTTCGTGCGCAGGTTGTCAGCCATATGAGCGTGTCTGACACACATGTCCATCAGGACATGTGCCGTTATAGTGTGAGGAGTTTGGCGAGTGCAATATCGCCATCCATACTCGCACTAACGGCAGACATGGACTGGCGCCAGCAAAAGGGCAGTGGAAAATTACCAAAGATCACGCCACCGAGACGTTCACGTGATTTGGTACAGTCGTGACAAAAGGCTGCGACGCAGGCCTATAAAAAGGGCGTCGCAGCACAAGTCGGGACTCAGGCAGGAAGGCAAAGTCAGAACTCACACCGAAAGTGGAAGCTCTGTCAAATCGCGAACAAAGAAGTTAACCGAGTGCAGCAGAAAAAACAAAAGCGGCAACAAGACAACATTAAGTGAAGAAAAGCATAAAGTGCGGAATAATAAAAGTGTAATCAAACAGGACGATACACTAACTCAGGAGCGTCGGAAGGACTGCGACGCGACCCAAGAAACACAGGACATTTAGGTCCTGAAGTCGGTGAGAAAAGTAAATCCTTGCCACGTTTGAGTGGCACCAGGCGAAATCCGCAAAACTTAGCGAAACGAGTGTGACTGAACTTGCGTTTAGACAGCGCATATAGCTTTGGCAATTAAATGTACATAAATATACATTTATGCTATATGCGCCCCTCACAGTAACAGCACCTTCTCTGTTTCGTGCGCAGGTTGTCAGCCATATGGGCGTGTCGGACATACATGTCCGTTAGGACATGTACCGTTATAGTGTGAGGAGTTTGGCGAGTGCAATATCGCCATCCAATCTCCACTAACAGGCAGACATGGCTGCGCCAGCAAAGGGCAGTAGACAATTACCAAAGGTCACGCCACCGAGACGATTACGTGATCTTTGGTACAATCGCGGCAAAAGGCTGCGACGCAGGCCTATAAAAAGGGCGTCGCAGCACACACAGGGGTCAGTCATTTTCAAGAGTCAGTCAATTAAAAAGTCATAACAGAAGTGGAGACTCTGCCAAAACGAGAGCAGAAAAGTGAAACCCAAGTGAAAACGAAAGAACAACGTGGAGAAGCGCGATCGTGTGTATCAAACAGGACGACACACAAGCAGGAGCGCCGAAGGACCAACACCACGCCGAAGGACAACGCAGAACATTGGAGTCCTGAAATCGGGTGAGAGGAGGAATTCTTGGCACGCTTGAGCGTAGTGACAGGCAAATCCGTGGCAACTATGTGAAAAAACTAACCAAGGGCTTCAGTGGACCGCCGTTACCCCACAGTGCATAAATAAATCTGTGCAATCATAGAAACCGAATAAAATAAACCATTGTTAAATAATATAAAAACCCACGTGTTATCAATTGTTGCATCGCACAAATATAAATTTGTTGCACGGACCCACCGCTCCGGTTCGTTACAATATGGACAACTTAAGAGAAGTGTTCCGACGGCAGAGCAGCGAATCTGAAGATCAACGTGCAGAAGTGCGACTTCTTCAAACAGGAGGTGAAATACCTAGGTCACCAGGTCACGGAAGAAGGAATCCGCACTGACCCAGAGAAAGTGAGAAACTGAGGCCCCCTGGAAACGTCAAAGAACTACGGCAATACTTGGGAGTGGCATTCTGGTACATGCTTTTCGTACCAGACTTCGCCATTACTGTACATCCGCTAAACGCACTATTAAAAAAAGGCACGAAATGGGAATGGACCGGAGAGCATCAGGAAGCTTTCGAAAATGTGAAGTCAAAGCTGACACAATCACCTGTGTTGGCATGCCTAGATTTCTCAAGGCCATTTTGCTTGCAGACGGATGCTAGCAATTATGGCTTGGGAGCGATATTGACCCAAAACTCAGAAGAGGGTGAACGGGTCATATCGTATGCAAGCAGATCTTTAAATGGTGCGAGCGCAATTACTCAGTGACCGAAAACGAGTGTCCTGCAATAATCTTGGGCATATGGAAGCTACGACCATACTTGGAAGGATACCACTTCACCGTCATCACGGATCATATGCCACTGAAGTGGCTTAACTCCATCGAAAGCCCCTCAGGCAGGATCGCGAGATGGGCACTAGAACTACAACAGTTTGATTTCGGCATCAAATAAAGGAAAGGGAACCTGAATGTGGTTGCAGACGCCCTATCCCAACAAACCCTGAAGGAGACATGCCTGAGAATTTCAACAGTGGGAGACGCAATGGACAAAGCAAATAAAAACTGCGACTGGATCCAGAAGATGCGTAAAGCAAAACGGTAGAATCATCCAAAAGTATACTGGCACTGTTGTGGAGTCAAGGTTGAGATCGCGTCGAATCCTGTCCGCGAGGCTCAGCACCCAATAATGCAGCACATAGTTCTAGACGAGGTAGTGACTGTTTTGCTGTTGGAGCCACTCGAGACTTTGAGCATAGTAGACGCACAGATGTCTGCTTGTTTTTGTATGTTGCTCGTACATTTATAGCTGCGCCATATGCCTGCTCTGAAGCGTCCACAAATGGAGTTTTCCCATCGTATATGTGCCTCGGAATTTGCATTGAGTTAAGGCTTTGCCAGTCCACTCGTTCTGAAGATTCGTGGGTAATTCGTCGTCCCAGTCGAGTTTTGATTTCCAGAGTCGATGCATAAAGATTTTTGCCTTTACCACGACTGGAGTGAACAGGCCTAGAGGATCGAAGATCTGTGCCAGCTCCGAGCACACTACACGTTTTGTAATCCTTTTTGCTGTGCTGCTTTGTGTGCGGCAAAGTTGATCCCTTTTTGGCATCCAGATAAGGCCCAATGTCTTAACACAGTGATGCTTTATATCACTTACTTTGTAGTCCTTTTGAATTCCTTGAAGAATTTGCTCATTATTTGAGCACCATTTGCGTAAGTTGAATCCATTGGGGAGCAGTATTTTTACCAACTCCTGTCGAATTTGGATTGCTTCTTGTATGGAGTCTGCTCCTGTGACGCAATCATCTGCGTAGAAGTCATCCTAAGTGATTTAGACACTTAGTTGCCAAGAACGGAGCCGATGCCGTTCCATATGTGATCATTTTTAATCGAAAGTATTTTAATTCAATATTTGGATTTTCTCTACAAACTATCATTTGATTAAATTGGTGGTCAAGGTTTATCCATATTTGGCGATACATCTTTTCGATATCTGCCGTAAATACGTATGTGTTCTGAATCTCAGTAAGATTGACATGAGATCACTTTGTACCGTGGGTCCTACTTGCAGTATGTCGTTTAAGGATTTTCCTGTCGATGTCTTACATGATGCATCGAAGACTACTCTTAGCTTTGTGGTGCTGCTGTCAGGTTTCAGCACACAATGATGAGGGATGAAATAATGTTTTTTTGGAAGGTGTTTTCGAAGGATAGTTTTCTTATGGCCCAATTGTTCGGTCATGAAGTCCATATATGATTTTTGATTTTTGGATTTGTCCTTTCTATTGCGAGGAATCTTTTTTCTGCAGTCTCCAACGAGGGCCCCAGGGCTGAAGAATGTTCATCAAACGGCAATGAATCTCCCATCTGCAGCAGTCTGCAAGTTCTCAATGAAATGGCTCTCGCACTCCCTTTCAATTGGTGTGCGATGCTTTTCTGCTGTTTCCAAGTTGTCTAGGGTCCAGAATCGCTCCATTATGGTATTCGTTTCTTCCTCTGTAGATACTGCACAAATTTCTGCTGACATCCTTGATTCCTTTGTTTTTCCAGCCACCACCCATCCCAACTTGGTCTTTTGCGTAATTGGACCAGATGGTATTTTGTGTTGTTGTGGTAGCAATAGTGCATAATAGTGTTCTGCACCGATAAGCATGTCGATTTTTCGAGGTTAGTTAAATTGGGGATCTGCCAACGGTAAGTTTGCTGGCATGTTCCAATCTTTATCATTTATGCTTTGGTCTGGCTGATCCGTAATAATGTGCGGTAGAATAAATGTTTCAATCCGCATTTTAAAGTCGTTGTGTAATGACTTTACCAACAGATTTACACGAGCACTGCTTGTCTTTTTGTTGTGTCCACCGATGCCTTCAATTCGTAGTGGATTCGTGTCATTTTAAAGACAATAAAGAGTCGTTCTGATATTACGTTAATCTGCGATCCAGAATCCAGCAAAGCCCTGAAAGTAGCTTGTTGTCCATTATTTCCTTGGACTCTTACCTTTGCTGTTGCAAGTAGACTTATATTTTTCCTACTTTCTGATGCTACAATTGGATTTTGTTGCTCCATTGAGGAATTTTCCAAATGAAGCAGCGAATTGCGTCTTTTTTGACACTTGAAGTATTTAAAACGACTTGGGCAAACCTTTGCCATGTGATCTCCTTTGAGGCAGTTGACGCATAGTTTTTGTCGTTGAATCTAATTCAATCTCTCAGCAGCTGTCTTTGCTCGGAAGTCGTCGCACCGAGATATGAAATGAGTAGACTTCTTGCAATAGAGACACTCCTTCTTTGTAGTTGAGGAGGATGCAATGCAAGTTGTTCCCATCGAATCTCTTTTTTCACTGCTGTGTGTTTGCTTCCGCTAGCTAAAACACGAACTCTTTGCTCAAGAAACTGAAGCATGGTGTCCAGTTTTTGTATTTGCTTCGAGTTGCTTAATGATTGCTCGTACAGCGTTTTATTTGTGCTGTCCAGCTTATTTTGTATGAACGCAATTAAAATTGGGTCCCACGTGGAAATGTCTAGTCCGAGTCCCTTCAGAGATGCAATGGACTCCAAAGTGACTATGTATAGTTCCGTGAGCGATTTTATATTGTCGCTAGTGGCTTGTTGCATTAACAATCGGTTCAATACCGTTATTGCTTTGTCGCTTGGATTGTCGGATGCGTCAACCAAGATGCTCCATGCGTGAAGGTAGTTATCCTCTTTCAATTCGATTTGGCGTATTAATCTTTCGGCCTCACCGATCACGCTGGTTTTTAGGTACCACATTTTTCGAATTATTGGCATGTTGGTTTCGTTTACCATGGATCCAAACATATCAGAAAATTGTGTCCATTTTAATATATCCCCATCAAATTTGGGAATGGTTATGCGAGGCAAGTTTTAGTCTTGAAGCTAGTGCCCTTTGTACACCTTCTTCTGCCTGTAGATACTCTTTTGTATCATATCCATTTTCTTCTCGGCTTTCAACTTCTTCATAGCAGCCGAAAATGGACTTCTTAAATTTGTGCTCATAGATTCCTTATGAGCTCTAATGCTGCGTGCTCTTGGGTGCTTTGGTGCAATGTGCGATGTAGTGATGCGAGCATTGCCCTTTGTCGGCGGCACAACGCAATCACCTTGGGTTCTAAGATTGATTGCTGACGCTGTCCATCGCCAATCTCAAGCTTCTTGCTCGTGGATTGTTTTGTGGTTTCAGCGTCGTTTTTGATTACTTCTAAGAACTTCTGAACTGTTGTTCTTATGTCCTCTTAGTAGGTAAAGTATTCATGATTTTTCGGTAGCTCGCCAGCTTCTCTTATGACTTCGTCATTCTCTTGTACAGTATTCCATTTCTTGTTGAGAGAATCTGATTTAATTTTGTGATAGCCGGTCAGAGACTTTCTCTCAGCGGTAACCTTTTTATAATTCGATTTTAGCCGTAATATCTTTGTTGGAGGCAGCAGCAGCCAACGCAGCATTGAATAAATACCATAACGTAATTTGTAACGTCACATGCTTGCGCATCTCTAACTTTTGTTTCTGACTTGCACATGCAAGCTTATCTTACTCTCACTATGCAAGCTTATC
>JAWNNC010000037.1:0-68308 GCA_035043275.1 Drosophila tanythrix
TGTGACGATATGTAAGACAACATTTAGATGATATAGATATAAGCCATTTTGAAACAATTTAATTAGTTTAAGCTATTTTCTGTCTGTTTCCTGGTTAAATCCAAGTTAACCCAAAATTAAAGTCATTTGAACTTGAAGAGTTAATTGCCTGAGTTCACCTGTCCACTAAAATGTTTGTATACATGTGATGTGATTGTGTGGGAGGTGTGGCTGGCAGGAAACGTGACACACTTGCCTCCAAGGAGGAGAAGCAAAGCACTCGAGCGGCTGATCTTCCGGCAGGAGGGTGTGTGGAGCAAATATAGCCAAATGTTTAGTAAAGATTAGATTAGGTGCCCGGAGGACAACAGCAAGATTCATGCATCCATCTCCTACATCTGGCAAAACTTACCCCTCGCCCAAGTGCTGTAAATAGTCCGCCAAATTTAATGTTGATCGGTGATACGCTGACGATACTTGATCACTTTGAAATGCTTTGCTTTGCTTTTTTCAATTCGTCCGTTCTGCATTTGGTAAATTTCGAGATTACAATGGAAACCAACTGTATCGACAAATTTCAATTCAATTCATATACTGCTTTCTTTTCAGTCGTTGCCTACTCTGAGATTATAATACACATATTATTAATTATTATACTTAATATTAATGTTAACATCAATCGCGCAAACTATGAGTTTTTCATTAAAAATTTGTTTTATTTTTCATTAACATTGAACTACTTTAAAAAAAAAGAAAAGATAAGATAATGGTTTTCTGTAAATATATGTCGGAGCAATTGAGTTTGGGGTTTGCTTGGCAGTGGAATTTGGATCAAATTGCAATTGGCAACAGTTTGAAACCAAACTGTCCGAATTTGAAGGCTGAAAGATGATAAAAAAGGAATCTGTAACTAAAAACTGAAAGCTGTAATCTGCAAAACGAATACGAAAACTAACCAAGAGGTCTAAACAATGTCTGGAATATGCTTTCTCTTGCATTATTCAACATTTGTTTAGATATCGTCTTGTCATAAATACATTTTCCAGCTCTCCGGCGTAGACAAAACACGCGAATAAATGGCAGCTTTTTGGCAAACATAAGTCCATTTGTATATGAGAGAGAAAAGATTCTGGTTGCATTGGACAGGACGGGGAGGGGATGGGAGATCAGACAATTGTGCTCAACTTATACGCGTATTTATGCATATCATTAATATAAATATTTTTGTGTTTGATTTTTGAAATTTTGCGATTTTATGGGTCTTGTAAAATTGTTGTTTGGATATAAAATGACTTGTTTTTCAAGCTAAATACAAACGTTAACAACAAATACAATGAACAGCAGCGACCACAATAACAAATGGCCCACGGGCAATAACTACAACAATACAACAATTTTTGGTTTTTGTGCGTCGTACGAGATTCGCGTGAAGCAATAAAAAAATATTATTATTATTGCTATGCAGTCAAAGTACAGAATCAGATTTTCAACAGACACCGAATCGGGGAACTACATAAGTTTATGCACATATATATGGATATATATATATATATATATATGTGTATATATTTTGGTTTGCCTAACTGAACAATATATTTCGATTAATAACAAACTTTAAGAAAGAGGACACTCTATAAGAATCTAAGGACAACATCTAAATGTTAGAATCCATTATGATCAAAGTAATTAGGTTAGCAATATAAAATGACTTGTTTTCAAGCTAATACAAACGTTAACAACAAATACAATGAACAGCAGCGACTACAATAACAAATGGCCCACGGGCAATAACTACAACAATACAACAATTTTTGGTTTTTGTGCGTCGTACGAGATTCGCGTGAAGCAATAAAAATATTGTTATTACTATGCAGTCAAAGTACAGAATCAGATTTTCAACAGACACCGAATCGGGGAACTACATAAGTTTATGCACATATATATGGATATATATATATATATGTATATAGCAATTACAACTAGGTTAGGCATTTACAACTCCAGAAACAGTTCAGTTTGTAAATGTTCACTTGTAATAGAATTTTAAGTTTCTCCTAAATGTATTAAATAATACCAGTACAAAATATTCGTTCATTATTTATGTACAGAGTAAGTTTGTACGACAAGTCGTCAGGGGTGCATATTTACAAGTCGTAATGGGGTGCATTTTTCTGCAGTTTTTGTTGATTTGCCGCATTTTTGCATTTTCGGATATTTCTGCATTTATTTTTGATTTTCCGCCATTTAGCATTTTTCTGCAGATTGTGTTGATTTATCGCATTTTTGTATACTTCGAACATTTGTACTGTTTTTGTTGATTTTCCGCTATTTTGAATTTTTCGTAAATTTTTTTAGTGTCCGAATTTTTGTATTTTTCGCATATTTTTTGTTGTTTTGTTGATTTGCCGCATTTTTGTGTTTTCGAATATTTCTGTATTTATTTTTCATTTTCCGCCATTTTGTATTTTTCTGCAGTTTGTGTTGATTTACCGCATTTTTATATTTTTCGAACATTTCTGCAAATTTTGTTCATTTTCCGCCATTTTTTTTGTTCGCAAATTATGCTGTTTTTAATTTTTTTTGTATTTTTCTGGAGTTTTTCTTCTTTTTTTATTGATTTTCCGCCATTTTATATTTTTCCTAAATTTCAGCGTTTTTTTTATTTTCCGAATTTTTGTATATTTCAGCATTTTTATCTTATTTTCCGCCATTTTTGCATTTATCTGCAGCTTTTGTTGATTTACCGCATTTTTGTATTTTTCAAACATTTCTGCAGCTTTTGTTGATTTTCCCCCTTTTTTTTGTTCGCAAATTATGCTGTTTTTCTTTTTTTTGTATTTTTCTGCAGTTGTTGATTTGCCGCATTTTTTTATTTCGCATATTTCTGCATTTATTTTTATTTTTCGCCATTTTGTATTTTTCTTCAATTTCAGCTATTTTTTTTGGTATGCAGCATTTTAATATTTCTTATATTTCTGCATTTTTTTTTCTTATTTTCCGCCATTTTGTATTTACTGCAGTTTTTGTTGATTTGCCGAATTTTTGTATTTTCGAATATTTCTGTATTTATTTTTATTTTCCGCCATTTTGTATTTTTCTGCAATTTTTTCCATTTTCTTTGAATGACGCATTTTCATATTTTTCGTATATTTCAGCTGTTTTTTTTATTTTCCGCCATTTTGCAATTTTTGTAAATTCCTTCCGTTTTTATTTTGTATTTTTCTGCAGTTTTTGTTGATTTGACGCATTTTTGTATTTTCGAATAATTCTGCATTAATATTTTTTTCCGCTATTTTGTATTTTTCTGCAATTTCTGCCATTTTTGTTGGTATGCCGAATTTTCATTTTTTTCGTATATTTCTACTGTTTTTGTTGATTTTCCGCCATTTTTTGGTTCGTAAACTTCTGCTGTTTTTCTTCTTATTTTCTGCCATTTTGCATTTTTCCGCTGCTTCTGCTGATTTTCAACCTTATCATATTTTTCGTAAATTCCTTCCGTTTTCGGCTGTTTTTGTTGATTTTTTCGCCATTCGTATTTTTCTTAAATTTCAGCCGATTTTTTATTATTTCGAATTATTGTGTTTTTCTCATATTTTCGCATATTTTTGCATTTTTTCTTATGTTCTGCCATTTTGTATTTTTCCGCTGTTTTTGCTGATTTTCCGCCTTTTCACATGTTTCGTAAATTCCTGCCGTTTTCTGTTGTTTTTGTTGATTTTTCGCATTTTTTTTTTAGGCTACGACTGAAAAGAAAGCATTATATGAAGCAAAGCATTTCAAAGTGATCAAGTATCGTCAGCATATCACCGATCAACATTAAATTTGGCGGACTATTTACAGCACTTGGGCGTGGGTAAGTTTTGCCAGATGTAGGAGATGGATGCATGAATCTTGCTGTTGTCCTCCGGCACCTTTAGATCTAATCTTTACTAAACATTTGGCTATATTTGCTAAGCGGATCACCACACGAGGCTTTGCTTTCCTCCTTGGAGGCAAGTGTGTCAGGTTTCCTGCCAGCCACACCTCCCACACACTCACATCACATGTATACAAACATTTTTGTGGACAGGTGAACTCAGGCAATTAACTCTTCAAGTTCAAATGACTTTAATTTTGGGTTAACTTGGATTTAACCAGGAAACAGACAGAAAATAGCTTAAACTAATTAAATTGTTTCAAAATGGCTTATATCTATATCCCAGTTATTAACATTAATCATCTAAATGTTGTCTTACATATCGTCACATAGTGACAACTCTGACTACTCTAACAGCTGACAACTCGTGTGTGGAAATTGCCAGTAATATTTTGTGGAAATTGCCAATAAGTTCTTAATTATTTTTTGGTAAAAAGTTTCGATGGCTAATATTCAGAGACATATGCCGCCTTTGTTTGGCTCGTGTTGGAGACGGCGACATCCTATGCTGTGACGACAAGACAGATGCGATCCCGAAGCGCATACTTCAATGCCTCGGGTTGGTAGCAACACCAACAGACGATTTGCCAAAAAAATTGTGCATGCAGTGCAGACACACATTAGAAAAATTTTACAAATTTAAATTGCGCTGCCTGGGGAACTGTAAGAGACTGCGCAATTGCATTAACGAAGGCAGGACAACAATTGACTTGGAGGAGAATGACTTGCGCGACTATGAGTTGGAGTTAGCAGAGACCACGGCTGAGCAAGAAAATGGTGAGCACATGCGTCCCTCGAATTTTTGGATTGAAGAATTCAATAAAAACAAGGAAATGGAGTTTAAACGCGCCTCGAATCCATGCGAGTGCACATGGAGCACCACTTCAAGAAAGAGCTTTGCAAAAATTAGAAGAAATTGAAAACTTCATAATAACAAAGAAAGCCGAAGCAGCGATGCCAATGCAATCGAACAACAAGTAAGAATTCAGCAGATGATATTTATAAATATAACTTATCACGATCACATAACAGCTGTTGCAGACGCCCGCCAACGCCAGTATGTCAAATCTTGATCATCACAGCGAAGCACCAGCCATATCAAGGAACATATCATGAACTCCAATCAGTGTCCCCCTTGTCTTCAAATGTAATTTTTGCAATAAGTCCTTTACAAGTCGTGGGTTTCTCAAGCGTCACATGAATCTAAAACACAAGTCGCTACAATCAAGTCGCCTCACGTATCGCATATAAGACTCAGACATTGAATTTCAATTGGAAAGTTGCCTCGCAGTTGTGATATAGTTTAATATAAAACACAACAGAATTGTACAACAAGCTTTAAGCAAATACATTGCACTTACATATATTTTAACACTCTTATAAACATTTATAAAATAGAATACATATGCATTTTTTAAATATTTCTAAGCATGTCCAAAATACTACAATACTTTTGTGACTCTTATCTTAAGTCCTAAAAAAATCTGAAATATAGCAACCAATCAGACCTGATTTATATATATATGCATACATATACACTTGTTTAGTCAATTTTTTCGGGCGGTCTTAGAAAACTATCTTCCACTTTTAGTAATTCTTGCTTTTAAATTGTGTGAGATATATGGATGTATCGTTTTACATAATCAGGTATTTCGGTTTTGGAAGAGGGAGAGAGGACGGCGGGGAGCTAGCGGTAACATACTTTCAAAATGTGGTCACTCTCGTTTACAAATTATGGAAGATATGTTCATTTCAGATTTTAAGGCCGAAGAGGTTGAGGGTGTGGGCGTGAACATGTATACGCCGATACCTTTGGATCAGAGTATAAAAATGGTCTAACCAGACTACTGGATAACTGGATATCTCATTTGACATCTAGTCTATGACGTGTGTGACCAAGAAAGAAAGAAAAAAATGGGAAACTGGCACACTGGCAAATTTTGAATAGCTTCAATGCAATATACATTTACATTTGGCAGTTCAAGTTCATTTTGTTATTTGGTTATTTGGTTCAAGTCGATGGGCTTCTCGTGAATTGTGCTGTGGGAATTCTAAGTTCGCGCGAAAGACATTAAAAAGTAACATCAAACGGTGAATTGCCACCTTTATGGGACCGTCTATAATTCTGTGTGCTATAAAAATAGGTTGCCTTTTTAAGCGGCAAAAAATCTAGCAAAATATGTTGGCCCAGTTGGCCAATTTGGTTTAGTTGGCCAAGTTCTTTTAGGGGTTGTTTTTTGTTTTTTCACTTTTTGATTTTTTTTGCGCCTTGATAAATTCGCAACCTGTGTGGTTGTTTATTTTCCAAATTATATTGCACGCAACGATTGAAAATGGTTTTGCAACTGTAGTTAGCCATGTGCTGGGCATCTTTGGGCAACTTTTAATGATGCCTCACCCCTGCGCAGCCTGCCAGTAATGCTGCAACTTAAATGCCTGCACGTGTTGCACGCATAGCAATTTCAGTTGGATCTTAACACTATTAGTTTCATTTAATGTGTGGGTGGAAATTGTGTCAGGGGAATCTATTTTAATGTGAATCGAACGGCTATTTCTGAAGCAATTTTAGCGCAATGGGTGGTACGTTGTGTAAGGATTGCTTAAACAGCGCCGTAGAATAGACCCTAGCCCCACATTCACTGGCTATTGCTGAAAACTACCCAACTTTTCAGTTGTATCACATAAAATAAGTATTCGCGAGAGTTTCGCTTCAGACACTTCACGCACCAGTTGGGTAATTTAGTGGCTCGCCTGCCCGACAGTGACACCGTACGGCGCTCTGGTTATTCATCAGAATTCGCTCGTACCCGCGCTGCCTAATTACAGGTTCCGCACACTTGTTTTTACCCAGGCACGGTTTGCCTGTCGCTACGCTCAAGCGTGGCAAGGATTGCGCTTCTCACCCGAATTCAGGACTCCAATGTCCTGTGTACTTCGGCGGGTTGCTGGGCCTTGGTGCGGTGTTGGTCCTTCGATGACCTTTGATTCCTGACTGACTTTGATATAGTCTCACTTTTACGCTAGCATGCAAAATAACGATGAAATGACATGTATTCCGGATGTCAATAACGAGGACCCATCAGAGATGTTCCCGGCGCCCGCCAACGCTAGCATGCAAAATAACGATGAAATGACAGGTATTCCGGATGTCAATAACGAGGACCCATCAGAGATGTTCCCGGCGCCCGCCAACGCTAGCATGCAAAATAACGATGAAATGACAGGTATTCCGGATGTCAATAACGAGGACCCATCAGAGATGTTCCCGGCGCCCGCCAACGCTAGCATGCAAAATAACGATGAAATGACAGGTATTCCGGATGTCAATAACGGGGACCCATCAGAGATGTTCCCGGCGCCCGCCAACGCTAGCATGCAAAATAACGATGAAATGACAGGTATTCCGGATGTCAATAACGAGGACCCATCAGAGATGTTCCCGGCGCCCGCCAACGCTAGCATGCAAAATAACGATGAAATGACAGGTATTCCGGATGTCAATAACGAGGACCCATCAGAGATGTTCCCGGCGCCCGCCAACGCTAGCATGCAAAATAACGATGAAATGACAGGTATTCCGGATGTCAATAACGAGCACCCATCAGAGATGTTCCCGGCGCCCGCCAACGCTAGCATGCAAAATAACGATGAAATGACAGGTATTCCGGATGTCAATAACGAGGACCCATCAGAGATGTTCCCGGCGCCCGCCAACGCTAGCATGCAAAATAACGATGAAATGACATGTATTCCGGATGTCAATAACGAGGACCCATCAGAGATGTTCCCGGCGCCCGCCAACGCTAGCATGCAAAATAACGATGAAATGACAGGTATTCCGGATGTCAATAACGAGGACCCATCAGAGATGTAACATCCATCGACATTCATCCTTTAACTTCTCTGTCAGTTTTGTATTCGCAAATATATCATAGTAGTTTTTTCTCATATTTTCATTGTCATCTGTGCTTCTCAGTATCAGTAATAGTAAAACTATTTGCATCAAGCTTAGACAAAATTTCAAAATTTTCATATTTTTATGCATTATACACATATCAAAATTAACCATATCTATACGCCATAGAAACAAATATATTATCGTTTTCTTATTGCAAGCAAGTTGAATTGAAATACAAATTGCAAAGTTTTTGTATAAACGTAAATTGGCTGAATATTTTAAGTAAACAGTCTTTTCTTAGTACCTTAAAATGAATCGTCTGCAAGGCACATTGCTGCAAAATCGGGGAGGTGAGTACTATGTCCATAAGTTGGAAAAAATATGACGTTTTTTTTTAACAGCTTTCCGCTGCGAACAATGGCATCTTGATGAAAACGCAAACCTCGGAAATTATTAAGCCGAGTCCTCTCTCATACGATTGTTTACGATCGTTAGTTGCTCTCATTAAATAAAAAAAAAAAATAAAAATAAAAATCCGCGTTTGCTGCATCTAGCTTGCCAATAGATTTGTGCTTAAACCGTTTGAGAATCGTAAGATAAACTTACATCAAAGCAACTGCCCTGAAGTAGGCAACACAAATGCGTCGTTACATATACCGGAGCTGGAGTCTCATTGCAATATCTAAAATCACATTTAAGGTATTTTTATACTTTGATATCGAAGGCCAATGTCGATATATCGGGATGTGTATATCGCTAAATCTGCATATCTCCCACAATTTTACAGATAGATTGACCAAACTTGGAAGGTAACTCCGATTGATAAGTCCATATGTCTAACACAATTTGAAAGCTACAGTGCCCAAATTTGAAGGGTTTATTGCTAGTAACACCACTCAAACAAATTTTGGACCACTCCTACTTCCGCCTCCAAAAACGGCAAAAGCCTATAACTCCCGCATTTTAAGACCTATAGTTACCAAATATGGAAGGTAGATTACTAAGATTGTGCTCCAAAAATTTTTTTTGACTACCCCCAATAGCTACAGTTACCAAACTGAGAAGGAAAATTACTAGGAGCCTGTGAACTTTAATTTTGACTTATGATTAGCTTGAAATTTGAGCTATTAAAAAGAACATACATAGATAATTTAAGCAACAAAAAATATTCTCAAAATGCCAACTATATTTAAGTGATTTTCGTAAAAACTTGGGTGTGGTGATTCGACCTGCAGGGCCAATGCAGTCACAAGAAGTGTTCAAGAAGCCAAAAGGCACCGGCAGAAAACCAGCCGGTATGAAACGAGTCGCGCATGAATCAACTGGTGCGCAATTATGTTTTTTCTTTAACACTGCTCTATTCGAGCTGTTGCTCACTGTATATAGAAAGTAGAGAACTAAAAATGAATAGATACCGATTCATTAAATAGCGCTACGGGAAAAATATGAGCTTATTAAGATTTGTAATAGTAAACACGCAAAGCTTTTCAGTTTTTAATTTAACTTGTGCACAAATTGTTACCGAAGGTAGTTTTCCACTTGAGGAAATAAAACGGTAAATGGCATGTTGCAACAAGAACAACAAAGCGGCAAATCGAGTGAATAACTTCAACGATATTATTGAATAGACATTAGCCAGATCATTTCTTATCGTTATACCCCAAAACTCAAGGCAAACCTTAAAGAAAGTCAATTGACATAAAAAAAAAAACGCAAGAGAAAAACCAATTATAAATTTATTGCTATCGCAAATGGATTTTTATCTATTGATAAAATAAAATTCACTTCATTTCATGCCACATTTTAAATCTATAGTGCCCCAAACGAGAATATGAAAACTTATATTTTCCTGATCATAGTTCACATACCCAGCAGAAAATTCATTTATGAATAGTATTGTTACTGTGAAGCAGACAATAATTTCCGAAATATTTTAAATTGTAATAACACAATGGATTTACGTTCAGGACGTGATTTGCGTTCTGTGGGATCACTCCAGCGACAAGCTGGAATGGGACAACCCCAGCCACCAGTACCTGGCGTTCGAGAAGACGATGCAGTGCCCAATCTTTAACATATCATTCAATGTGAGCTGAACAACAATCAATCCCCAGGTTGGTTGGAGGCTTTTCATGATCGGGCTGATGATAATATTGTTTTCTGCCGGGCTTACCTTTATGTTAAATTATAGCACTGAAAAAAAGTTAAATTTTAATTGCTGTGGAAAATCGATAGTTATTGAGATTCGCAAAACGGGCGAAGATATCGATTAATTTGAAAACCAAAAAACTTAATCTTATAATCCAAATTTGAAGTCTCTGGTCTTCTAGTCTCTGGAATTCGCATATTATAAGGCGGAGAGATGGGCATGGTTATATCGACTCGGCTTTTGACAACAGTCAAGAATATGCCATGCTTTTTTTTTTGTTAAATTATAAATTCTAAATTAAGCATGTTGTATGCTGCAAGCTGGTTGAACGTTGGAGAAGGTTATTACAACTATGCCCTGATTATTGCCTGAATACTTTCAGATAATTGCCCCACAATAAAACACTCGAAACCCGCCGAAATTCTAAACGGTTATTAAACTTGTTATTATTTACATATGCAGAAACATGTAAGCCAGATACAAAGATATAAATACAGACATATGTATATATATTATATATATTATATATATATTATATTTTTTTATATATAGGTGTATACGACCTTTGTCTACCATTCCTTTTTTTTATTCTTACCTTTTCCTGTTGGGCGTTTATTTTATTTTATATATATATTTTTTTTTTTTATTATTCTGGTGCATATATATATATATTTTTTTTTTATTATTCAGGTTAGTCTAATTTTCGAGTCACACTTATCTTCCCCCCTTTTTAATTTTTTAGGATTTTGGGACTCACCCGTCTCCTTCCCGTTGCTGTTTGGCTTTAAACCGCTTAGCCGTCTTGTCTGCTAAGCTCCTTAGCTTGCACATCACCGGTGACGTAAAATCTACAATCTGGTACGGGCCTTCGTATCTTGGTGCCAGCTTTGCTGCGAATCCCTCAGCTGCATTTAATAGGTGGTGTAACTTAACCCACATCCTATCTACAATTTCGGGATGCCATTGCCATAATTTTCATTGTCGGTCGGCGTTTGGACTACTTTGCCTGTGCCGATTGCCACTTCGTCGAACAACGCCTTTGGTAGCCTCGGCTCCCGACCTTGTGTGATGAAGGCAGTAAATTAACACCCATATCCTCCAGGAACTTTTTGAACGCCCTGCTGGTAAATTGAGTGCCTTGTCGGTTATCAACACATTGGGCACCCCGAAGTGCAGTGCTGCTGTTGTAGCGCTTCTAAGTGGCACCATTTCTGTCCACTTCGAAAAGCGGTCTATGACGACAAACAACATCGTGTTTCCATGGGTGGACACCGGTATTGGTCCCACGAAGTCCACACATACCGTGCTCCGTGCTCTTCAGGTATCTGTGTTAGCATGTGTCCTGCCACGACCAAATGGCTTGGCTTATATTGTTGACGTACTTCGCATTGTTAGACATATGCTCGAACGTCCCTATATAAGCCTGGCCAATAGTAGTGCGCTGCTACTCGGGCTATTGTTTTTCTACTACTCGTGTGTCCGGCGGCGGCGGTGTTGTGGTTCTCGCTTAGGACTTGCATTCTCTTCCCGGTTGGCAAACACAATTTCCAGGCTGCCACATCCTCTGTTCCAGCTCTGAGGGATGGGTCTATATAAGTTTCCAGATTCCTCCATATAATCTGGAAACTTTCTGGGATTTTTTGTTATGGCCGTTCGCATCTTCTGGATCCAGTGGCAGTTTTTATTTGCTTGGTCCATTGCATCTCCCACAGTTGAGACTCTCAGGCATGTCTCCTTCAGAGGTTGTCGGGATAGGGCATCTGCAAAAACATTCAGGTTCCCTTTCCTGTATTTGATGTCGAAATCAAATGGTTGCAGTTCTAGTGCCCATCTCGCAATCCTGCCTGAGGGGCTTTCGATGGAGTTGAGCCACTTCAGTGCCATATGATCCGTGATGACGGTGAAGTGGCATCCTTCCAAGTAAGGTCGCAGCTTCCTTATGCCCCAGATTATTGCAAGGCACTCCTTTTCGGGCGCAGAGTAGTTGCGCTCCGCACCATTTAAGAATCTGCTTGCATACGATATGACCCGTTCACCCTCTGAGTTTTGGGTCAATATCGCTCCAAGGCCATAATTGCTAGCATCCGTCTGCAAGCAAAATGGCCTTGAGAAATCTAGGCATGCCAACACAGGTGATTGTGTCAGCTTTGACTTCACATTTTCGAAAGCTTCCTGATGCTCTCCGGTCCATTCCCATTTCGTGCCTTTTTTTAATAGTGCGTTTAGCGGATGTACAGTAATGGCGAAGTCTGGTACGAAAAGCATGTACCAGGATGCCACTCCCAAGCATTGCCGTAGTTCTTTGACGTTTCCAGGGGGCCTCAGTTTCTCACTTTCTCTGGGTCAGTGCGGATTCCTTCTTCCGTGACCTGGTGACCTAGGTATTTCACCTCCTGTTTGAAGAAGTCGCACTTCTGCACGTTGATCTTCAGATTCGCTGCTTTAAGCCGTCGGAACACTTCTCTTAAGTTGTCCATATTGTAACGAACCGAGCGGTGGGTCCGTGCAACAAATTTATATTTGTGCGATGCACCACGTGGGTTTTTATATATATTTAACAATGGTTTATTTTATTCGGTTTCTATGATTGCACAGATTTATTTATGCACTGTGGGGTAACGGCGGTCCACTGAAGCCCTTGGTTAGTTTTTTCACCTAATTGGCTCGCATTTGCCTGTCACTACGCTCAAGCGTGGCAAGAATTCCTCCTCTCACCCGATTTCAGGACTCCAATGTCCTGCGTTGTCCTTCGGCGTGGTGTTGGTCCTTCGGCGCTCCTTGCTTGTGTGTCGTCCTGTTTGACACACACGATCGCGCTTCTCCACGTTGTTCTCTCGTTTTCACTTGGATTTCACTTTTCTGCTCTCGTTTTGGCAGTCTCCACTTCTGTTATGACTTTTTAATTGACTGACTCTTGAAAATGACTGACCCCTGTTGTGTGCTGCGACGCCCTTTTTATAGGCCTGCGTCGCAGCCTTTTGTCACGACTGTACCAAATCACGTGAACGTCTCGGTGGCGTGATCTTTGGTAATTTTCCACTGCCCTTTTGCTGGCGCCAGTCCATGTCTGCCGTTAGTGCGAGTATGGATGGCGATATTGCACTCGCCAAACTCCTCATACTATAACGACACATGTCCTGATGGACATGTGTGTCAGACACGCTCATATGGCTGACAACCTGCGCACGAAAGAGAGTTGCACGCCGCAACTGCAATCAGGGTCGGATTTCGGTCTGATATACAGTTAATGTGCATATAGCATATAGAATAGCACACTCACTGCAACAACGCCAACGACAAATAAACAACGTTAGCTCTCATTCGAAACTATTAACCAGTCTCATTAATTTGTCATTTATGTGTTGGGATTTGATTTAAACAAATGAGGGTCATAATTTTTACATAACTGCAAGATGATGTGTTTCGAGAGGCGTTAAGTATCGCCACTGTAAATATGCACCCCATTACGACTTGTAAATATGCACCCCTGACGACTTGTCGTACAAACTTACTCTGTACATAAATAATGAACGAATATTTTGTACTGGTATTATTTAATACATTTAGGAGAAACTTAAAATTCTATTACAAGTGAACATTTACAAACTGAACTGTTTCTGGAGTTGTAAATGCCTAACCTAGTTGTAATTGCTATATACATATATATATATATCCATATATATGTGCATAAACTTATGTAGTTCCCCGATTCGGTGTCTGTTGAAAATCTGATTCTGTACTTTGACTGCATAGCAATAATAATAATATTTTTTTATTGCTTCACGCGAATCTCGTACGACGCACAAAAACCAAAAATTGTTGTATTGTTGTAGTTATTGCCCGTGGGTCATTTGTTATTGTGGTCGCTGCTGTTCATTGTATTTGTTGTTAACGTTTGTATTTAGCTTGAAAAACAAGTCATTTTATATCCAAACAACAATTTTACAAGACCCATAAAATCGCAAAATTTCACAAATCAAACACAAAAATATTTATATTAATGATATGCATAAATACGCGTATAAGTTGAGCACAATTGTCTGATCTCCCATCCCCTCCCCGTCCTGTCCAATGCAACCAGAATCTTTTCTCTCTCATATACAAATGGACTTATGTTTGCCAAAAAGCTGCCATTTATTCGCGTGTTTTGTCTACGCCGGAGAGCTGGAAAATGTATTTATGACAAGACGATATCTAAACAAATGTTGAATAATGCAAGAGAAAGCATATTCCAGACATTGTTTAGACCTCTTGGTTAGTTTTCGTATTCGTTTTGCAGATTACAGCTTTCAGTTTTTAGTTACAGATTCCTTTTTTATCATCTTTCAGCCTTCAAATTCGGACAGTTTGGTTTCAAACTGTTGCCAATTGCAATTTGATCCAAATTCCACTGCCAAGCAAACCCCAAACTCAATTGCTCCGACATATATTTACAGAAAACCATTATCTTATCTTTTCTTTTTTTTTTAAGTAGTTCAATGTTAATGAAAAATAAAACAAATTTTTAATGAAAAACTCATAGTTTGCGCGATTGATGTTAACATTAATATTAAGTATAATAATTAATAATATGTGTATTATAATCTCAGAGTAGGCAACGACTGAAAAGAAAGCAGTATATGAATTGAATTGAAATTTGTCGATACAGTTGGTTTCCATTGTAATCTCGAAATTTACCAAATGCAGAACGGACGAATTGAAAAAAGCAAAGCAAAGCATTTCAAAGTGATCAAGTATCGTCAGCGTATCACCGATCAACATTAAATTTGGCGGACTATTTACAGCACTTGGGCGAGGGGTAAGTTTTGCCAGATGTAGGAGATGGATGCATGAATCTTGCTGTTGTCCTCCGGGCACCCAATCTAATCTTTACTAAACATTTGGCTATATTTGCTCCACACACCCTCCTGCCGGAAGATCAGCCGCTCGAGTGCTTTGCTTCTCCTCCTTCGAGGCAAGTGTGTCAGGTTTCCTGCCAGCCACACCTCCCACACAATCACATCACATGTATACAAACATTTTTGTGGACAGGTGAACTCGCAATTAACTCTTCAAGTTCAAATGACTTTAATTTTGGGTTAACTTGGATTTTAACCAGGAAACAGACAGAAAATTGCTTAAACTAATTAAATTGTTTCAAAATGGCTTATATCTATATCCCAGTTATTAACATTAATCATCTAAATGTTGTCTTACATATCGTCACATAGTGACAACTCTGACTACTCTAACAGCTGACAACTCGTGTGTGGAAATTGCCAGTAATATTTTGTGGAAATTGCCAATAAGTTCTTAATTATTTTTTGGTAAAAAGTTTCGATGGCTAATATTCGAGACATATGCCGCCTTTTTTTGGCTCGTGTTGGAGAGGCGACATCCTATGCTGTGACGACAAGACAGATGCGATCCCGAAGCCATACTTTGTAACGGACCTTTTGCTCTGCCGGGCTAAACTCAGTCGAGCTGTGGGTCCGTGCAACAAATTTATAATTTGGTTGCGTTTGCGTAAATTGATAACACGTATTTGGTATATTCTTGCACAATGGTTGTCTTTATTTGATTCTTATTATTTGATCGTACAGATTGCTGTTTTGCACCGCGGGGTGACGATGGTCCACTGGAGCCCCTGGTCCGCCTTGAAGCGTGTACCTGTTCGCGAGAGTTTCGCTTCAGACACTTCACGCACCAGTTGGGTAATTTAGTGGCTCGCCTGCCCGACAGTGACACCGTACGGCACTCTGGTTATTCACCAGAATTCGCCTGTACTCGCGCTGCCTAATCACAGGTTACGCACACTTGTTTTACCCAGGCACGGTTTGCCTGTCGCTACGCTCAAGCGTGGCAAGGATTGCGCTTCTCACCCGAATTCAGGACTCCAATGTCCTGTGTCCTTCGGCGGGTTGCTGGGCCTTGGTGCGGTGTTGGTCCTTCGATGACCTTTGATTCCTGACTGACTTTGATATAGTCTCACTTTTACGCTAGCATGCAAAATAACGATGAAATGACATGTATTCCGGATGTCAATAACGAGGACCCATCAGAGATGTTCCCGGCGCCCGCCAACGCTAGCATGCAAAATAACGATGAAATGACAGGTATTCCGGATGTCAATAACGAGGACCCATCAGAGATGTAACATCCATCGACATTCATCCTTTAACTTCTCTGTCAGTTTTGTATTCGCAAATATATCATAGTAGTTTTTTCTCATATTTTCATTGTCATCTGTGCTTCTCAGTATCAGTAATAGTAAAACTATTTGCATCAAGCTTAGACAAAATTTCAAAATTTTCATATTTTTATGCATTATACACATATCAAAATTAACCATATCTATACGCCATAGAAACAAATATATTATCGTTTTCTTATTGCAAGCAAGTTGAATTGAAATACAAATTGCAAAGTTTTTGTATAAACGTAAATTGGCTGAATATTTTAAGTAAACAGTCTTTTCTTAGTACCTTAAAATGAATCGTCTGCAAGGCACATTGCTGCAAAATCGGGGAGGTGAGTACTATGTCCATAAGTTGGAAAAAATATGACTTTTTTTTTTAACAGCTTTCCGCTGCGAACAATGGCATCTTGATGAAAACGCAAACCTCGGAAATTATTAAGCCGAGTCCTCTCTCATACGATTGTTTACGATCGTTAGTTGCTCTCATTAAATAAAAAAAAAATAAAAATAAAAATCCGCGTTTGCTGCATCTAGCTTGCCAATAGATTTGTGCTTAAACCGTTTGAGAATCGTAAGATAAACTTACATCAAAGCAACTGCCCTGAAGTAGGCAACACAAATGCGTCGTTACATATACCGGAGCTGGAGTCTCATTGCAATATCTAAAATCACATTTAAGGTATTTTTATACTTTGATATCGAAGGCCAATGTCGATATATCGGGATGTGTATATCGCTAAATCTGCATATCTCCCACAATTTTACAGATAGATTGACCAAACTTGGAAGGTAACTCCGATTGATAAGTCCATATGTCTAACACAATTTGAAAGCTACAGTGCCCAAATTTGAAGGGTTTATTGCTAGTAACACCACTCAAACAATTTTTGGACCACTCCTACTTCCGCCTCCAAAAACGGCAAAAGCCTATAACTCCCGCATTTTAAGACCTATAGTTACCAAATATGGAAGGTAGATTACTAAGATTGTGCTCCAAAAATTTTTTTGACTACCCCCAATAGCTACAGTTACCAAACTGAGAAGGAAAATTACTAGGAGCCTGTGAACTTTAATTTTGACTTATGATTAGCTTGAAATTTGAGCTATTAAAAAGAACATACATAGATAATTTAAGCAACAAAAAATATTCTCAAAATGCCAACTATATTTAAGTGATTTTCGTAAAAACTTGGGTGTGGTGATTCGACCTGCAGGTCCAATGCAGTCACAAGAAGTGTTCAAGAAGCCAACAGGCACCGGCAGAAAACCAGCCGGTATGAAACGAGTCGCGCATGAATCAACTGGTGCGCAATTATGTTTTTTCTTTAACACTGCTCTATTCGAGCTGTTGCTCACTGTATATAGAAAGTAGAGAACTAAAAATGAATAGATACCGATTCATTAAATAGCGCTACGGGAAAAATATGAGCTTATTAAGATTTGTAATAGTAAACACGCAAAGCTTTTCAGTTTTTAATTTAACTTGTGCACAAATTGTTACCGAAGGTAGTTTTCCACTTGAGGAAATAAAACGGTAAATGGCATGTTGCAACAAGAACAACAAAGCGGCAAATCGAGTGAATAACTTCAACGATATTATTGAATAGACATTAGCCAGATCATTTCTTATCGTTATACCCCAAAACTCAAGGCAAACCTTAAAGAAAGTCAATTGACATAAAAAAAAAAACGCAAGAGAAAAACCAATTATAAATTTATTGCTATCGCAAATGGATTTTTATCTATTGATAAAATAAAATTCACTTCATTTCATGCCACATTTTAAATCTATAGTGCCCCAAACGAGAATATGAAAACTTATATTTTCCTGATCATAGTTCACATACCCAGCAGAAAATTCATTTATGAATAGTATTGTTACTGTGAAGCAGACAATAATTTCCGAAATATTTTAAATTGTAATAACACAATGGATTTACGTTCAGGACGTGATTTGCGTTCTGTGGGATCACTCCAGCGACAAGCTGGAATGGGACAACCCCAGCCACCAGTACCTGGCGTTCGAGAAGACGATGCAGTGCCCAACCATCCCGTAGCTGAACCAAAACCATGGTCACAGGTATGTGAAGGTTTAATCTTTAACATATCATTCAATGTGAGCTGAACAACAATCAATCCCCAGGTTGGTTGGAGGCTTTTTCTGGCTTTTTTTTTTTTTTTGTTAAACTATAAATTCTAAATTAAGCATGTTGTATGCTGCAAGCTGGTTGAACGTTGGAGAAGGTTATTACAACTATGCCCTGATTATTGCCTGAATACTTTCAGATAATTGCCCCACAATAAAACACTCGAAACCCGCCGAAATTCTAAACGGTTATTAAACTTGTTATTATTTACATATGCAGAAACATGTAAGCCAGATACAAAGATATAAATACAGACATATGTATATATATTATATATATTATATATATATTATATTTTTTTATATATAGGTGTATACGACCTTTGTCTACCATTCCTTTTTTTTATTCTTACCTTTTCCTGTTGGGAGTTTATTTTATTTTATATATATATATATATTTTTTTTATTATTCAGGTTAGTCTAATTTTCGAGTCACACTTATCTTCCCCCCTTTTTAATTTTTTAGGATTTTGGGACTCACCCGTCTCCTTCCCGTTGCTGTTTGGCTTTAAACCGCTTAGCCGTCTTGTCTGCTAAGCTCCTCAGCTTGCACATCACCGGTGACGTAAAATCCACAATCTGGTACGGGCCTTCGTATCTTGGTGCCAGCTTTGCTGCGAATCCCTCAGCTGCATTTAATAGGTGGTGTAACTTAACCCACATCCTATCTACAATTTCGGGATGCCATTGCCATAATTTTCATTGTCGGTCGGCGTTTGGACTACTTTGCCTGTGCCGATTGCCACTTCGTCGAACAACGCCTTTGGTAGCCTCGGCTCCCGACCTTGTGTGATGAAGGCAGTAAATTAACACCCATATCCTCCAGGAACTTTTTGAACGCCCTGCTGGTAAATTGAGTGCCTTGTCGGTTATCAACACATTGGGCACCCCGAAGTGCAGTGCTGCTGTTGTAGCGCTTCTAAGTGGCACCATTTCTGTCCACTTCGAAAAGCGGTCTATGACGACAAACAACATCGTGTTTCCAGGGGTGGACTCCGGTATTGGTCCCACGAAGTCCACACATACCGTGCTCCATGGCTCTTCAGGTATCTGGGTTAGCATGTGTCCTGCCACGACCAAATGGCTTGGCTTATATTGTTGACGTACTTCGCATTGTTAGACATATGCTCGAACGTCCCTATATAAGCCTGGCCAATAGTAGTGCGCTGCTACTCGGGCTATTGTTTTTCTACTACTCGTGTGTCCGGCGGCGGCGGTGTTGTGGTTCTCGCTTAGGACTTGCATTCTCTTCCCGGTTGGCAAACACAATTTCCAGGCTGCCACATCCTCTGTTCCAGCTCTGAGGGATGGGTCTATATAAGTTTCCAGATTCCTCTATATAATCTGGAAACTTTCTGGGATTTTTTGTTATGGCCGTTCGCATCTTCTGGATCCAGTGGCAGTTTTTATTTGCTTGGTCCATTGCATCTCCCACAGTTGAGACTCTCAGGCATGTCTCCTTCAGAGGTTGTCGGGATAGGGCATCTGCAAAAACATTCAGGTTCCCTTTCCTGTATTTGATGTCGAAATCAAATTGTTGCAGTTCTAGTGCCCATCTCGCAATCCTGCCTGAGGGGCTTTCGATGGAGTTGAGCCACTTCAGTGCCATATGATCCGTGATGACGGTGAAGTGGCATCCTTCCAAGTAAGGTCGCAGCTTCCTTATGCCCCAGATTATTGCAAGGCACTCCTTTTCGGGAGCAGAGTAGTTCCGCTCCGCACCATTTAAGAATCTGCTTGCATACGATATGACCCGTTCACCCTCTGAGTTTTGGGTCAATATCGCTCCAAGGCCATAATTGCTAGCATCCGTCTGCAAGCAAAATGGCCTTGAGAAATCTAGGCATGCCAACACAGGTGATTGTGTCAGCTTTGACTTCACATTTTCGAAAGCTTCCTGATGCTCTCCGGTCCATTCCCATTTCGTGCCTTTTTTTAATAGTGCGTTTAGCGGATGTACAGTAATGGCGAAGTCTGGTACGAAAAGCATGTACCAGGATGTCACTCCCAAGTATTGCCGTAGTTCTTTGACGTTTCCAGGGGGCCTCAGTTTCTCACTTTCTCTGGGTCAGTGCGGATTCCTTCTTCCGTGACCTGGTGACCTAGGTATTTCACCTCCTGTTTGAAGAAGTCGCACTTCTGCACGTTGATCTTCAGATTCGCTGCTTTAAGCCGTCGGAACACTTCTCTTAAGTTGTCCATATTGTAACGAACCGAGCGGTGGGTCCGTGCAACAAATTTATATTTGTGCGATGCAACACGTGGGTTTTTATATATATTTAACAATGGTTTATTTTATTCGGTTTCTATGATTGCACAGATTTATTTATGCACTGTGGGGTAACGGCGGTCCACTGAAGCCCTTGGTTAGTTTTTTCACCTAATTGGCTCGCATTTGCCTGTCACTACGCTCAAGCGTGGCAAGAATTCCTCCTCTCACCCGATTTCAGGACTCCAATGTCCTGCGTTGTCCTTCGGCGTGGTGTTGGTCCTTCGGCGCTCCTTGCTTGTGTGTCGTCCTGTTTGACACACACGATCGCGCTTCTCCACGTTGTTCTCTCGTTTTCACTTGGGTTTCACTTTTCTGCTCTCGTTTTGGCAGTCTCCACTTCTGTTATGACTTTTTAATTGACTGACTCTTGAAAATGACTGACCCCTGTTGTGTGCTGCGACGCCCTTTTTATAGGCCTGCGTCGCAGCCTTTTGTCACGACTGTACCAAATCACGTGAACGTCTCGGTGGCGTGATCTTTGGTAATTTTCCACTGCCCTTTTGCTGGCGCCAGTCCATGTCTGCCGTTAGTGCGAGTATGGATGGCGATATTGCACTCGCCAAACTCCTCATACTATAACGACACATGTCCTGATGGACATGTGTGTCAGACACGCTCATATGGCTGACAACCTGCGCACGAAAGAGAGTTGCACGCCGCAACTGCAATCAGGGTCGGATTTCGGTCTGATATACAGTTAATGTGCATATAGCATATAGAATAGCACACTCACTGCAACAACGCCAACGACAAATAAACAACGTTAGCTCTCATTCGAAACTATTAACCAGTCTCATTAATTTGTCATTTATGTGTTGGGATTTGATTTAAACAAATGAGGGTCATAATTTTTACATAACTGCAAGATGATGTGTTTCGAGAGGCGTTAAGTATCGCCACTGTAAATATGCACCCCATTACGACTTGTAAATATGCACCCCTGACGACTTGTCGTACAAACTTACTCTGTACATAAATAATGAACGAATATTTTGTACTGGTATTATTTAATACATTTAGGAGAAACTTAAAATTCTATTACAAGTGAACATTTACAAACTGAACTGTTTCTGGAGTTGTAAATGCCTAACCTAGTTGTAATTGCTATATACATATATATATATATATCCATATATATGTGCATAAACTTATGTAGTTCCCCGATTCGGTGTCTGTTGAAAATCTGATTCTGTACTTTGACTGCATAGCAATAATAATAATATTTTTTTATTGCTTCACGCGAATCTCGTACGACGCACAAAAACCAAAAATTGTTGTATTGTTGTAGTTATTGCCCGTGGGCCATTTGTTATTGTGGTCGCTGCTGTTCATTGTATTTGTTGTTAACGTTTGTATTTAGCTTGAAAAACAAGTCATTTTATATCCAAACAACAATTTTACAAGACCCATAAAATCGCAAAATTTCACAAATCAAACACAAAAATATTTATATTAATGATATGCATAAATACGCGTATAAGTTGAGCACAATTGTCTGATCTCCCATCCCCTCCCCGTCCTGTCCAATGCAACCAGAATCTTTTCTCTCTCATATACAAATGGACTTATGTTTGCCAAAAAGCTGCCATTTATTCGCGTGTTTTGTCTACGCCGGAGAGCTGGAAAATGTATTTATGACAAGACGATATCTAAACAAATGTTGAATAATGCAAGAGAAAGCATATTCCAGACATTGTTTAGACCTCTTGGTTAGTTTTCGTATTCGTTTTGCAGATTACAGCTTTCAGTTTTTAGTTACAGATTCCTTTTTTATCATCTTTCAGCCTTCAAATTCGGACAGTTTGGTTTCAAACTGTTGCCAATTGCAATTTGATCCAAATTCCACTGCCAAGCAAACCCCAAACTCAATTGCTCCGACATATATTTACAGAAAACCATTATCTTATCTTTTCTTTTTTTTTTAAGTAGTTCAATGTTAATGAAAAATAAAACAAATTTTTAATGAAAAACTCATAGTTTGCGCGATTGATGTTAACATTAATATTAAGTATAATAATTAATAATATGTGTATTATAATCTCAGAGTAGGCAACGACTGAAAAGAAAGCAGTATATGAATTGAATTGAAATTTGTCGATACAGTTGGTTTCCATTGTAATCTCGAAATTTACCAAATGCAGAACGGACGAATTGAAAAAAGCAAAGCAAAGCATTTCAAAGTGATCAAGTATCGTCAGCGTATCACCGATCAACATTAAATTTGGCGGACTATTTACAGCACTTGGGCGAGGGGTAAGTTTTGCCAGATGTAGGAGATGGATGCATGAATCTTGCTGTTGTCCTAATCTAATCTTTACTAAACATTTGGCTATATTTGCTCCACACACCCTCCTGCCGGAAGATCAGCCGCTCGAGTGCTTTTTGCTTCTCCTCCTTCGAGGCAAGTGTGTCAGGTTTCCTGCCAGCCACACCTCCCACACAATCACATCACATGTATACAAACACTTTTGTGGACAGGTGAACTCAGGCAATTAACTCTTCAAGTTCAAATGACTTTAATTTTGGGTTAACTTGGATTTAACCAGGAAACAGACAGAAAATTGCTTAAACTAATTAAATTGTTTCAAAATGGCTTATATCTATATCCCAGTTATTAACATTAATCATCTAAATGTTGTCTTACATATCGTCACATAGTGACAACTCTGACTACTGTAACAGCTGACAACTCGCGTGTGGAAATTGCCAGTAATATTTTGTGGAAATTGCCAATAAGTTCTTAATTATTTTTTGGTAAAAAGTTTCGATGGCTAATATTCGAGACATATGCCGCCTTTTTTTGGCTCGTGTTGGAGAGGGCGACATCCTATGCTGTGACGACAAGACAGATGCCAGGGGAACTATAAGAGGCTGGGAAATTGCATTAACGCAGACAGGACAACAATTGATTTGGAGGGGAATTACTTGCGCGAGTATGAGTTGGAGTTAGCAGAGACCACGGCTGAGCAAGAAAATGGTGAGGACATGCGTCCCTGAATAATTGAATTGAGGAATTCAATAAGAACAAGGAAATGGAGTTTGAAACGCGCCAACGCTCGAATCCATGCGAGTGCACATGGAGCACCACTACAAGAAAGAGCTTTGCAAAAAATTAGATGCCAATGCAATCGAACAACAAGTAAGTGAATTCAGCCAATAAAAACTGCAGAAATTGCAGAAAATTACAAAATGTCGGAAATGGTAAATACAAAAATGCGGCAAATTAACAAAAACCGCAGATAAATACAAAATGGCGAAAAATAAAAAAAAAAACAGCAGAAATATACGAAAAATATGAAAATGCGTCATGCGGAAAATAAAAATAAATACAGAAATATTCGAAAATACAACAAAAACTGCAGTAAATACAAAATGGCGGAAAATAAGATAAAAATGCTAAAATATACAAAAATTCGGAAAATAAAAAAAACGCTGAAATTTTGGAAAAATATAAAACGGCGGAAAATCAATAAAAAAAATAAGAAGAAAAACTCCAGAAAAATACAAAAAAAATTAAAAACAGCATAATTTGCGAACAAAAAAAAGGCGGAAAATTAACAAAATCTGCAGAAATGTTCGAAAAATATAAAAATGCGGTAAATCAACACAAACTGCAGAAAAATACAAAATGGCGGAAAATGAAAAATACAGAAATATTCGAAAACACAAAAATGCGGCAAATCAACAAAACAACAAAAAATATGCGAAAAATACAAAAATTCGGTGTAACGGACCTTTTTGCTCTGCCGGGCTAAACTCAGTCGAGCTGTGGGTCCGTGCAACAAATTTATAATTTGGTTGCGTTTGCGTAAATTGATAACACGTATTTGGTATATTCTTGTACAATGGTTGTCTTTATTTGATTCTTATTATTGGCTCGTACAGATTGCTGTTTTGCACCGCGGGGTGACGATGGTCCACTGGAGCCCCTGGTCAGCTTTGAAGCGTGCACCTGTTCGCGAGAGTTTCGCTTCAGACACTTCACGCACCAGTTGGGTAATTTAGTGGCTCGCCTGCCCGACAGTGACACCGTACGGCGCTCTGGTTATTCATCAGAATTCGCTCGTACCCGCGCTGCCTAATCACAGGTTCCGCACACTTGTTTTTACCCAGGCACGGTTTGCCTGTCGCTACGCTCAAGCGTGGCAAGGATTGCACTTCTCACCCGAATTCAGGACTCCAATGTCCTGTGTCCTTCGGCGGGTTGCTGGGCCTTGGTGCGGTGTTGGTCCTTCGATGACCTTTGATTCCTGACTGACTTTGATATAGTCTCACTTTTAGATTTTAATTCTTGACTCAGTTTGAGTTTCGGCAGCGTCTCACTTTTAATTTCTGGTTTTCTACTGAGAGTCTGAGTCTCACTTTTAATTTTATCGACTGAGCTCGATTTTTAGATTTTCGACTGAGCCTTGCTCTTTGCTGCGACGCCCTTTTTATAGGCCTGCGTCGCAGCCTTTTGTCGCGACTGTACCAAAGATCACGTGCTTGTCTCGGTGGCGTGATCTTTGGTAATTTTCCACTACCTTTTCGCTGGCGCCAGCCCATGTCAGCCGTTAGTGCGAGTATGGATGGCGATATTGCACTCGCCAAACTCCTCACACTATAACGGCACATGTCCTAACGGACATGTGTGTCAGACACGCTTATATGGCTGACAACCTGCGCACGAAAGAGAGAGGGCGAAAGAGAGCGAATTCGCCGCAACTGCAATCAGGGTCGGATTTCGATCTGATGTGCAGTTACTGTGAGGGGCACATATAGCATAAATGTATATTTACATACATTTAATTGCCAACGCTATATGGCTCCTCACAGTGGTCGCTGCTGTTCATTGTATTTGTTGTTAACGTTTGTATTTAGCTTGAAAAACAAGACATTTTATATCCAAACAACAATTTTACAAGACCCATAAAATCGCAAAATTTCAAAAATCAAACACAAAAATATTTATATTAATGATATGCATAAATACGCGTATAAGTTGAGCGCAATTGTCTGATCTCCCATCCCCTCCCCGTCCTGTCCAATGCAACCAGAATCTTTTCTCTCTCATATACAAATGGACTTATGTTTGCCAAAAAGCTGCCATTTATTCGCGTGTTTTGTCTACGCCGGAGAGCTGGAAAATGTATTTATGACAAGACGATATCTAAACAAATGTTGAATAGTGCAAGAGAAAGCATATTCAAGACATTGTTTAGACCTCTTGGTTAGTTTTCGAATTCGTTTTGCAGATTACAGCTTTCAGTTTTTAGTTACAGATTCCTTTTTTATCATCTTTCAGCCTTCAAATTCGGACAGTTTGGTTTCAAACTGTTGCCAATTGCAATTTGATCCAAATTCCACTGCCAAGCAAACCCCAAACTCAATTGCTCCGACATATATTTACAGAAAACCATTATCTTATCTTTTCTTTTTTTTTAAGTAGTTCAATGTTAATGAAAAATAAAACAAATTTTTAATGAAAAACTCATAGTTTGCGCGATTGATGTTAACATTAATATTAAGTATAATAATTAATAATGTGTATTATAATTATTATTATAATCTCAGAGTAGGCAACGACTGAAAAGAAAGCAGTATATGAATTGAATTGAAATTTGTCGATACAGTTGGTTTCCATTGTAATCTCGAAATTTACCAAATGCAGAACGGACGAATTGAAAAAAGCAAAGCAAAGCATTTCAAAGTGATCAAGTATCGTCAGCGTATCACCGATCAACATTAAATTTGGCGGACTATTTACAGCACTTGGGCGAGGGGTAAGTTTGGCCAGATGTAGGAGATGGATGCATGAATCTTGCTGTTGTCCTCCGGGCACCTAATCTAATCTTTACTAAACATTTGGCTATATTTGCTCCACACACCCTCCTGCCGGAAGATCAGCCGCTCGAGTGCTTTGCTTCTCCTCCTTGGAGGCAAGTGTGTCAGGTTTCCTGCCAGCCACACCTCCCACACAATCACATCACATGTATACAAACATTTTTGTGGACAGGTGAACTCAGGCAATTAACTCTTCAAGTTCAAATGACTTTAATTTTGGGTTAACTTGGATTTAACCAGGAAACAGACAGAAAATAGCTTAAACTAATTAAATTGTTTCAAAATGGCTTATATCTATATCCCAGTTATTAACATTAATCATCTAAATGTTGTCTTACATATCGTCACATAGTGACAACTCTGACTACTCTAACAGCTGACAACTCGTGTGTGGAAATTGCCAGTAATATTTTGTGGAAATTGCCAATAAGTTCTTAATTATTTCTTGGTAAAAAGTTTCGATGGCTAATATTCGAGACATATGCCGCCTTTTTTGGGCTCGTGTTGGAGACGGCGACATCCTATGCTGTGACGACAAGACAGATGCGATCCCGAAGCGCATACTTCAATGCCTCGGATTGGTAGCAACATCAACAGACAAGTTGCAAAAAAAAATGTGCGTGCAGTGCAGACACACATTAGAAAATTTTTACAAATTTAAATTGCGCTGCCAGGGGAACTATAAGAGGCTGGGAAATTGCATTAACGCAGACAGGACAACAATTGATTTGGAGGGGAATTACTTGCGCGAGTATGAGTTGGAGTTAGCAGAGACCACGGCTGAGCAAGAAAATGGTGAGTACATGCGTCCCTGAATAATTGAATTGAGGAATTCAATAAGAACAAGGAAATGGAGTTTGAAACGCGCCTCGAATCCATGCGAGTGCACGTGGAGCACCACTACAAGAAAGAGCTTTGCAAAAAATTAGATGCCAATGCAATCGAACAACAAGTAAGTGAATTCAGCAGATGATATTTATAAATATAACTTATCACGATCACATAACAGCTGTTGCAGACGCCCGCCAACGCCAGTATGTCAAATCTTGATCATCACAGCGAAGCACCAGCCATATCAAGGAACATATCATGAACTCCAATCAGTGTCCCCCTTGTCTTCAAATGTAATTTTTGCAATAAGTCCTTTACAAGTCGTGGGTTTCTCAAGCGTCACATGAATCTAAAACACAAGTCGCTACAATCAAGTCGCCTCACGTATCGCATATAAGACTCAGACATTGAATTTCAATTGGAAAGTTGCCTCGCAGTTGTGATATAGTTTAATATAAAACACAACAGAATTGTACAACAAGCTTTAAGCAAATACATTGCACTTACATATATTTTAACACTCTTATAAACATTTATAAAATAGAATACATATGCATTTTTTAAATATTTCTAAGCATGTCCAAAATACTACAATACTTTTGTGACTCTTATCTTAAGTCCTAAAAAAATCTGAAATATAGCAACCAATCAGACCTGATTTATATATATATGCATACATATACACTTGTTTAGTCAATTTTTTCGGGCGGTCTTAGAAAACTATCTTCCACTTTTAGTAATTCTTGCTTTTAAATTGTGTGAGATATATGGATGTATCGTTTTACATAATCAGGTATTTCGGTTTTGGAAGAGGGAGAGAGGACGGCGGGGAGCTAGCGGTAACATACTTTCAAAATGTGGTCACTCCCGTTTACAAATTATGGAAGATATGTTCATTTCAGATTTTAAGGCCGAAGAGGTTGAGGGTGTGGGCGTGAACATGTATACGCCGATACCTTTGGATCAGAGTATAAAAATGGTCTAACCAGACTACTGGATAACTGGATATTTCATTTGACATCTAGTCTATGACGTGTGTGACCAAGAAAGAAAGAAAAAAATGGGAAACTGGCACACTGGCAAATTTTGAATAGCTTCAATGCAATATACATTTACATTTGGCAGTTCAAGTTCATTTTGTTATTTGGTTATTTGGTTCAAGTCGATGGGCTTCTCGTGAATTGTGCTGTGGGAATTCTAAGTTCGCGCGAAAGACATTAAAAAGTAACATCAAACGGTGAATTGCCACCTTTATGGGACCGTCTATAATTCTGTGTGCTATAAAAATAGGTTGCCTTTTTAAGCGGCAAAAAATCGAGCAAAATATGTTGGCCCAGTTGGCCAATTTGGTTTAGTTGGCCAAGTTCTTTTAGGGGTTGTTTTTTGTTTTTTCACTTTTTGATTTTTTTTGCGCCTTGATAAATTCGCAACCTGTGTGGTTGTTTATTTTCCAAATTATATTGCACGCAACGATTGAAAATGGTTTTGCAACTGTAGTTAGCCATGTGCTGGGCATCTTTGGGCAACTTTTAATGATGCCTCACCCCTGCGCAGCCTGCCAGTAATGCTGCAACTTAAATGCCTGCACGTGTTGCACGCATAGCAATTTCAGTTGGATCTTAACACTATTAGTTTCATTTAATGTGTGGGTGGAAATTGTGTCAGGGGAATCTATTTTAATGTGAATCGAACGGCTATTTCTGAAGCAATTTTAGCGCAATGGGTGGTACGTTGTGTAAGGATTGCTTAAACAGCGCCGTAGAATAGACCCTAGCCCCACATTCACTGGCTATTGCTGAAAACTACCCAACTTTTCAGTTGTATCACATAAAATAAGTATTCTCAGAAACCATAATATCAATGTACTTGTACCGTCTACCGAGAATACATTTTATGAACAAAATCTGAAACTTTCGGTATAATTAATAATTCAGATTTAGCTTTAAATCAAGCGTAGTAAGAGCGCTTAAAAACTAAATAATTTTTGCAATTTTTCATACTTTTTCTATTGAAAAAGGAGGATTGAGGATTGAGTCCATTACAGCTCTAATGATATATAAGAAAATATATGTAAAAATATATATATAATTTATTCAAACTATGATGTTTTTAAGAATTTATAAAATTCATTAAAAAAAAACATTGTTTATCTAAGTCGTAAAGGCTTGGCGTGATCTGCGAAAAATTCAATATGTTTTAGTTTTAAATGCCAATAAGTGGATTAATAGCTGCTTGATAAACGTACACATGAAACTTACGCATCTCCACATCCAATACTTCCTGTGGCGTTGCCATGACGCTCAGCATTTTGGTGATTCTCAGCACTCACAAGTTACTTGATACAGCTGGGTACATTATTTGGTATACACGTACGTATGCAATCTGTTCGGTGCAGTTGATTGCACCAGCCAATGCTAAAATTAGTTTAGCAGCACAACACACACATCACACACGCACACACGCAACACAAACGAAAACGAGACAAAAAATATATACAAAAAGAAAACTAAATTAGGAGAGTCAAAAACCGCGATTTAGTTACCATGGGCCAAGGAGCAATACACATACAAACGCTCACACACGCGCACACATGCTTGGGCTTATGTGTATAATTGTATAACACATGTGATATTCAATTTTCTGGCAGGTACGAGATTTTATTTGTATTTAAATTTCGATTTCGAATTCGATTCTGATTCATGTGATTTTACGCGTTGACGTTTTCTAAGTATTTCCCGCTCTACGTGGGTTGGTGTAAGCGACCAGGTGACCGCCTCTTCAAGTCGTCTGTCTGCTTTGACGGCTATGCAGCAAATGCTTTTGCCACTTTGCCAGTTTTTACTTTCCATTTTCTTCAGGCCAATACATTTCGCCCGTCTCGTGCCGCGCCCTGCACCGCCCGCCCTGCCGTTCCCTTGGACATACATATGTTCGCAAAGATTTTGTATTTTTGGCAACACACTGCCTTCAATTGCTTCCAAACAGTTGGCGATCATCTCATGGAATTTCACTTCACGCGCTCTTTAAACCGAACGCCGAACGCAGAACGAAGCACACAGAGAGATTCGTTAAAACGTTATGTTCAGCGACTGGAAGGTGGATGGATGAAGATGGATGAATGGATGGAATTAGAGATTGATGGATAAATTGGTAAATGAGTGGCAAGTTGGATTGATTGCCAATTGGCAGAAATTGAAATTACTGTCGTGACAACAATTCGAACAAAGTGCTTGTCCACTCGAGCGATTAGTGCGAAAGGGTAAGAAGTCGTTTGGATTGTTTTATTAAATTATGATCAGATTATGCTTTCAACATAATAGTATATTTTTCACAATAACTTAAAAAAAATAAAAATAAAAAAAAGACTGCAAAAAAATTTTAGAGATCAGATTATGCGTTCAAAATAATATTTTATTGTTTGAGCTCTTAAATTGCGGGAGTTATCGGATTTTATCGTTTTTGGGGCGGGAATGGTTGTGTTCCAAAATTTTCCAGATTTTTTAAGGGTGTTACTAGCAATATACATTTAAAATTTTGTGAGTCTGGCTTTCAAATTGTGAGAGATATATGAATTTATCGATTAACACTAATAGGTGAATCGGTTTGGTGAGCCGGAGAGGGCGTTGCCATCCGATTTTATATCCATCTCTTAGGGGAGTTACCAATAACATACTGTTACAAATTGTGGGAAATAAGCGCTTTTTAGATTTATATTGCCAAAGTTCCTGGGAGCACGGATGTAGGCGTGGTTTTCAAATGTAGATGCTGAACTGTAAAGGATGTTACTAACAAAATACCTTCCGAGTTTGGTCCCTATTTTTTAAAAAATTGTCGGAGATTTATGTAAATAAGATAACATTAAGACATGACCCATAGATAACTAAATGGCCCAAAGTCTGATAAATAACCATAGATAACTATTGATTGTTTAGGTCAACTCGTAAATAGAATAACTAGTCCTAAGCAAACATTATCGTCTAAGAATTTTGTATATAAGACATGCATTTTTACGCAATAAAGTCAGTGTTCTTCATAGCCTCAATATCATCAGAGGTCTACATTCATTTCTACCATCGCATTTACTGTGCGCAACGAAGGACATTCACTCTCCGCAGTCCAAATAGTTCAAGTGCTAGTTGCGACGACCTTTAGTAGTCAGTTTATGTGCTGAATACTTCCCTCTATACAAACATTTTGGTGACCCCGACATGATGAAAAACGAAGCTGAAACCATAAATCAAGCCACAGGCAAGAGGCTTGAGATTGGCGATGGTCAGCGCAAGCAATCCACCTTAGAAGTCAAGGTGGTTGCATTGTGCCGGCGACAAAGGGCAATGATCGCATCACTGCATCGCACATTGCACCAAAACACCCAAGAGCACGCAGCATTAGAGCTCATAAGGAATCTATGGGCACAGATTCAAAAGGTCCATTTTCGACTGTATAAAGAAGTTGAAAACCCAGAAGAAAATGGATGATACAAATGAGTATCTACAGGTAGAAGAAGAAGTACAAAGCGCACTAGCTTCAAGAAACAATAAGCAGTGCTCCAATGACATAAACTTGCCTCGTATAACCATTCCCAAATTTGATGGGGATATATTAAAATGGAAACAAGCAATTAACGATAATGTAAAATCGCTTAAGGAGCTTTACATAGTCACCATGGAGCCCCTTGCATCTCTCAAGGGACTGGGACTAGACATTTCAACGTGGGACCCTATTCTAATTGCGGTCATAAGAAATAAGCTCGACAGCACAAATAAAACGCTAAACGAGCAATCACTAAGCAACTCGAAGAAGATACAAAAACTGGACACCATGCTGCAGTTTCTTGAACAAAGAGTTCGTGTTTTAGTTAGCGGAAGCAAAACACAACGCAATACCAAGAGACTCGATGGGAGCAACTTGTGCATCCTCCTCAACTACAAGGAAGGATTGTGTCTATTGCAAGAAGGCTCATCATGTCATATTTCGGTACACCGATTTCCGTGCAAAGACAGCCGCTGAGAGATTAAATTGGGTTCAACGACAAAGGCTATGCGTCAACTGCCTCAATGGAGGTCACATGGCAAAGGCTTGCCCAAATCCCTTTAAATGCTTCAAGTGCCAAAAAAGGCACCATACGCTGCTGCATTTGGAAAATTTCCCATTGGAGCCACAAAATCCAATTGTGGCATCAGCAAGTAGCAAGAATATGAATCTACTTGCAACAGCAAAAGTAATAGTCCAAGGAAATAATGGACAACAAGCAACGTTCAAGGCTTTGCTGGATTCTGGATCACAGATCAACGTGATATCAGAACGACTCGCCTCTTTCTTATCATTAAACCGACACGGTTCCACATTACGAATTGAAGGCATCGGTGCACAACAAAGGACAAGCAGAGCTCGTGCAAATTTGTTGGTAAAGTCATTATACAAGGACTTTACAATGCGGATTGAAACAGTTATTCTACATTATTATTCTACATTATTACGGATCAGCCAATCCAAAGTATAAATGACAAAGATTGGAACATGCCAGCAAACCTACCATTGGCAGATCCCCACAAAAATAGAATTAGATTTGCACACTGATATTAATATGTATAGGTTTATTCAAATGGGCATTCGTGGTGGCTTAGTCCAGTGCTGTAAGCGCTACTCAAAAGCAAACCATATATAGTGTGCGTCAGCTTATTTTCAACAGTGTCAAAGAAAAAACGTAATTGCCTGCCATAAAGTAATTATACATTATTTTTCAAAAATTCCAAAGACCGATGGTAGGTACATTTATTACCCACCAATATGAATGGATGACCCTCATAAACTGAGGTTTCCCCACCTGCTAGGTAGGATTATGTAAAAATATAGCTAATTTTTAGGGGACCGCGTATTTGGATCAGGTACATTGTGGACACCTGGGAGCCATAGAACCCGGATTTTTTACCTAAAGTTGAGTATTTTCGGAATAAATAGATCAATACTTCGTAGTCAGTTTAGTTATATCCTGCATCCCGAGTTCAATAAGCCCTCAAGGACTATGGACAAACGGACTACCATTGAACAACGGAAACTCATCCTGGAACACCACAAAAACGGATATTCACATCGCCATATAGCTGAAATGGTCAATCTGAGCAACTCAACCATGTATAACATCATTCGGCGCTTCGTCGACGCAAATCGGATTGAGGGCAAGGGCAGAATGGCACCAAACCCGCTTTTCACCGAAGAGGAGGATCGGAGGATCATCAGGAAAATAATGGCAAATCCCAAGCTATCGACTCCAAAAATGACTCAACAGGTGCAGGATAAAATGGGGAAAAAGTGCTGTGTGGAAACTGTACGCCGGGTCCTGCGCAAACATGACTTAAATGCCCGAGCACCACGGAAAAAGTCCTTTATAAGCGCACCAAATAAAGGGACTAGGATGACGGTCGCCAAAACCCACTTGGACAAGGATCTGGAGTTTTGGAACACAGTCATATTTGGAGATAAGTCCAAATTCATCATTTTTGGCTCGGACGGACGGAATTATGTGTCCAAGTGGGTTTTGGCGACCGTCATCCTAGACTTATGGCAGGCAATTATGTTTTTTCTTTAACACTGCTTTATTCGAGCTGTCGCTCACTGTATGTCTGTATTTATATCTTTGTATCTGGCTTACATGTTTCTGCATATGTAAATAATAACAAGTTTAATAACCGTTTAGAATTTCGGCGGGTTTCGAGTGTTTTATTGTGGGGCAATTATCTGAAAGTATTCAGGCAATAATCAGGGCATAGTTGTAATAACCTTCTCCAACGTTCAACCAGCTTGCAGCATACAACATGCTTAATTTAGAATTTATAATTTAACAAAAAAAAAAGCATGGCATATTCTTGACTGTTGTCAAAAGCCGAGTCGATATAACCATGCCCGTCTCTCCGCCTTTACTAATATGCGAATTCCAGAGACTAGAAGACCAGAGACTTCAAATTTGGATTATAAGATTAAGTTTTTTGGTTTTCAAATTAATCGATATCTTCGCCCGTTTTGCGAATCTCAATAACTATCGATTTTCCACAGCAATTAAAATTTAACTTTTTTTCAGTGCTATAATTTAACATAAAGGTAAGCCCGGCAGAAAACAATATTATCATCAGCCCGATCATGAAAAGCCTCCAACCAACCTGGGGATTGATTGTTGTTCAGCTCACATTGAATGATATGTTAAAGATTAAACCTTCACATACCTGTGACCATGGTTTTGGTTCAGCTACGGGATGGTTGGGCACTGCATCGTCTTCTCGAACGCCAGGTACTGGTGGCTGGGGTTGTCCCATTCCAGCTTGTCGCTGGAGTGATCCCACAGAACGCAAATCACGTCCTGAACGTAAATCCATTGTGTTATTACAATTTAAAATATTTCGGAAATTATTGTCTGCTTCACAGTAACAATACTATTCATAAATGAATTTTCTGCTGGGTATGTGAACTATGATCAGGAAAATATAAGTTTTCATATTCTCGTTTGGGGCACTATAGATTTAAAATGTGGCATGAAATGAAGTGAATTTTATTTTATCAATAGATAAAAATCCATTTGCGATAGCAATAAATTTATAATTGGTTTTTCTCTTGCGTTTTTTTTTTATGTCAATTGACTTTCTTTAAGGTTTGCCTTGAGTTTTGGGGTATAACGATAAGAAATGATCTGGCTAATGTCTATTCAATAATATCGTTGAAGTTATTCACTCGATTTGCCGCTTTGTTGTTCTTGTTGCAACATGCCATTTACCGTTTTATTTCCTCAAATGGAAAACTACCTTCGGTAACAATTTGTGCACAAGTTAAATTAAAAACTGAAAAGCTTTGCGTGTTTACTATTACAAATCTTAATAAGCTCATATTTTTCCCGTAGCGCTATTTAATGAATCGGTATCTATTCATTTTTAGTTCTCTACTTTCTATATACAGTGAGCAACAGCTCGAATAGAGCAGTGTTAAAGAAAAAACATAATTGCGCACCAGTTGATTCATGCGCGACTCGTTTCATACCGGCTGGTTTTCTGCCGGTGCCTGTTGGCTTCTTGAACACTTCTTGTGACTGCATTGGCCCTGCAGGTCGAATCTCAAACACTTCTTGTGACTGCATTGGCCCTGCAGGTCGAATCACCACACCCAAGTTTTTACGAAAATCACTTAAATATAGTTGGCATTTTGAGAATATTTTTTGTTGCTTAAATTATCTATGTATGTTCTTTTTAATAGCTCAAATTTCAAGCTAATCAAAAGTCAAAATTAAAGTTCACAGGCTCCTAGTAATTTTCCTTCTCAGTTTGGTAACTGTAGCTATTGGGGGTAGTCAAAAAAATTTTTGGAGCACAATCTTAGTAATCTACCTTCCATATTTGGTAACTATAGGTCTTAAAATGCGGGAGTTATAGGCTTTTGCCGTTTTTGGAGGCGGAAGTAGGAGTGGTCCAAAATTTGTTTGAGTGGTGTTACTAGCAATAAACCCTTAAAATTTGGGCACTGTAGCTTTCAAATTGTGTTAGACATATGGACTTATCAATCGGAGTTACCTTCCAAGTTTGGTCAATCTATCTGTAAAATTGTGGGAGATATGCAGATTTAGCGATATACACATCCCGATATATCGACATTGGCCTTCGATATCAAAGTATAAAAATACCTTAAATGTGATTTTAGATATTGCAATGAGACTCCAGCTCCGGTATATGTAACGACGCATTTGTGTTGCCTACTTCAGGGCATTTGCTTTGATGTAAGTTTATCTTACGATTCTCAAACGGTTTAAGCACAAATCTATTGGCTAGATGCAGCAAACGCGGATTTTTATTTTTATTTTTTTTTTTATTTAATGAGAGCAACTAACGATCGTAAACAATCGTATGAGAGAGGACTCGGCTTAATAATTTCCGAGGTTTGCGTTTTCATCAAGATGCCATTGTTCGCAGCGGAAAGCTGTTAAAAAAAAAATGTCATATTTTTTCCAACTTATGGACATAGTACTCACCTCCCCGATTTTGCAGCAATGTGCCTTGCAGACGATTCATTTTAAGGTACTAAGAAAAGACTGTTTACTTAAAATATTCAGCCAATTTACGTTTATACAAAAACTTTGCAATTTGTATTTCAATTCAACTTGCTTGCAACAAGAAAACGATAATATATTTGTTTCTATGGCGTATAGATTTGGTTAATTTTGATATGTGTATAATGCATAAAAATATGAAAATTTTGAAATTTTGTCTAAGCTTGATGCAAATAGTTTTACTATTACTGATACTGAGAAGCACAGATGACAATGAAAATATGAGAAAAAACTACTATGATATATTTGCGAATACAAAACTGACATAGAGAAGTTAAAGGATGAATGTCGATGGATGTTACATCTCTGATGGGTCCTCGTTATTGACATCCGGAAGACCTGTCATTTCATCGTTATTTTGCATGCTAGCGTTGGCGGGCGCCGGGAACATCTCTGCTGGGTCCCCGTTATTGACATCCGGAATACCTGTCATTTCATCGTTATTTTGCATGCTAGCGTTGGCGGGCGCCGGGAACATCTCTGATGGGTCCTCGGTATTGACATTCGGAATACCTGTCATTTCATCGTTATTTTGCATGCTAGCGTTGGCGGGCGCCGGGAACATCTCTGATGGGTCCTCGTTATTGACATCCGGAATACCTGTCATTTCATCGTTATTTTGCATGCTAGCGTTGGCGGGCGCCGGGAACATCTCTGATGGGTCCTCGTTATTGACATCCGGAATACCTGTCATTTCATCGTTATTTTGCATGCTAGCGTTGGCGGGCGCCGGGAACATCTCTGATGGGTCCTCGTTATTGACATCCGGAATACCTGTCATTTCATCGTTATTTTGCATGCTAGCGTTGGCGGGCGCCGGGAACATCTCTGATGGGTCCTCGTTATTGACATCCGGAATACCTGTCATTTCATCGTAATTTTGCATGCTAGCTATTTCTGGCTATTTCTGAAGCAATTTTAGCGCAATGGGTGGTACGTTGTGTAAGGATTGCTTAAACAGCGCCGTAGAATAGACCCTAGCCCCACATTCACTGGCTATTGCTGAAAACTACCCAACTTTTCAGTTGTATCACATAAAATAAGTATTCGCGAGAGTTTCGCTTCAGACACTTCACGCACCAGTTGGGTAATTTAGTGGCTCGCCTGCCCGACAGTGACACCGTACGGCGCTCTGGTTATTCACCAGAATTCGCTCGTACCCGCGCTGCCTAATTACAGGTTCCGCACACTTGTTTTTACCCAGGCACGGTTTGCCTGTCGCTACGCTCAAGCGTGGCAAGGATTGCGCTTCTCACCCGAATTCAGGACTCCAATGTCCTGTGTACTTCGGCGGGTTGCTGGGCCTTGGTGCGGTGTTGGTCCTTCGATGACCTTTGATTCCTGACTGACTTTGATATAGTCTCACTTTTACGCTAGCATGCAAAATAACGATGAAATGACATGTATTCCGGATGTCAATAACGAGGACCCATCAGAGATGTTCCCGGCGCCCGCCAACGCTAGCATGCAAAATAACGATGAAATGACAGGTATTCCGGATGTCAATAACGAGGACCCATCAGAGATGTTCCCGGCGCCCGCCAACGCTAGCATGCAAAATAACGATGAAATGACAGGTATTCCGGATGTCAATAACGAGGACCCATCAGAGATGTTCCCGGTGCCCGCCAACGCTAGCATGCAAAATAACGATGAAATGACAGGTATTCCGGATGTCAATAACGAGGACCCATCAGAGATGTTCCCGGCGCCCGCCAACGCTAGCATGCAAAATAACGATGAAATGACAGGTATTCCGGATGTCAATAACGAGGACCCATCAGAGATGTTCCCGGCGCCCGCCAACGCTAGCATGCAAAATAACGATGAAATGACAGGTATTCCGGATGTCAATAACGAGGACCCATCAGAGATGTTCCCGGCGCCCGCCAACGCTAGCATGCAAAATAACGATGAAATGACAGGTATTCCGGATGTCAATAACGAGGACCCATCAGAGATGTTCCCGGCGCCCGCCAACGCTAGCATGCAAAATAACGATGAAATGACAGGTATTCCGGATGTCAATAACGAGGACCCATCAGAGATGTTCCCGGCGCCCGCCAACGCTAGCATGCAAAATAACGATGAAATGACAGGTATTCCGGATGTCAATAACGAGGACCCATCAGAGATGTTCCCGGCGCCCGCCAACGCTAGCATGCAAAATAACGATGAAATGACAGGTATTCCGGATGTCAATAACGAGGACCCATCAGAGATGTTCCCGGCGCCCGCCAACGCTAGCATGCAAAATAACGATGAAATGACAGGTATTCCGGATGTCAATAACGAGGACCCATCAGAGATGTTCCCGGCGCCCGCCAACGCTAGCATGCAAAATAACGATGAAATGACAGGTATTCCGGATGTCAATAACGAGGACCCATCAGAGATGTTCCCGGCGCCCGCCAACGCTAGCATGCAAAATAACGATGAAATGACAGGTATTCCGGATGTCAATAACGAGGACCCATCAGAGATGTTCCCGGCGCCCGCCAACGCTAGCATGCAAAATAACGATGAAATGACAGGTATTCCGGATGTCAATAACGAGGACCCATCAGAGATGTTCCCGGCGCCCGCCAACGCTAGCATGCAAAATAACCATGAAATGACAGGTATTCCGGATGTCAATAACGAGGACCCATCAGAGATGTTCCCGGCGCCCGCCAACGCTAGCATGCAAAATAACGATGAAATGACAGGTATTCCGGATGTCAATAACGAGGACCCATCAGAGATGTTCCCGGCGCCCGCCAACGCTAGCATGCAAAATAACGATGAAATGACAGGTATTCCGGATGTCAATAACGAGGACCCATCAGAGATGTTCCCGGCGCCCGCCAACGCTAGCATGCAAAATAACGATGAAATGACAGGTATTCCGGATGTCAATAACGAGGACCCATCAGAGATGTTCCCGGCGCCCGCCAACGCTAGCATGCAAAATAACGATGAAATGACAGGTATTCCGGATGTCAATAACGAGGACCCATCAGAGATGTTCCCGGTGCCCGCCAACGCTAGCATGCAAAATAACGATGAAATGACAGGTATTCCGGATGTCAATAACGAGGACCCATCAGAGATGTTCCCGGCGCCCGCCAACGCTAGCATGCAAAATAACGATGAAATGACAGGTATTCCGGATGTCAATAACGAGGACCCATCAGAGATGTTCCCGGCGCCCGCCAACGCTAGCATGCAAAATAACGATGAAATGACAGGTATTCCGGATGTCAATAACGAGGACCCATCAGAGATGTTCCCGGCGCCCGCCAACGCTAGCATGCAAAATAACGATGAAATGACAGGTATTCCGGATGTCAATAACGAGGACCCATCAGAGATGTTCCCGGCGCCCGCCAACGCTAGCATGCAAAATAACGATGAAATGACAGGTATTCCGGATGTCAATAACGAGGACCCATCAGAGATGTTCCCGGCGCCCGCCAACGCTAGCATGCAAAATAACGATGAAATGACAGGTATTCCGGATGTCAATAACGAGGACCCATCAGAGATGTTCCCGGCGCCCGCCAACGCTAGCATGCAAAATAACGATGAAATGACAGGTATTCCGGATGTCAATAACGAGGACCCATCAGAGATGTTCCCGGCGCCCGCCAACGCTAGCATGCAAAATAACGATGAAATGACAGGTATTCCGGATGTCAATAACGAGGACCCATCAGAGATGTTCCCGGCGCCCGCCAACGCTAGCATGCAAAATAACGATGAAATGACAGGTATTCCGGATGTCAATAACGAGGACCCATCAGAGATGTTCCCGGCGCCCGCCAACGCTAGCATGCAAAATAACCATGAAATGACAGGTATTCCGGATGTCAATAACGAGGACCCATCAGAGATGTTCCCGGCGCCCGCCAACGCTAGCATGCAAAATAACGATGAAATGACAGGTATTCCGGATGTCAATAACGAGGACCCATCAGAGATGTTCCCGGCGCCCGCCAACGCTAGCATGCAAAATAACGATGAAATGACAGGTATTCCGGATGTCAATAACGAGGACCCATCAGAGATGTTCCCGGCGCCCGCCAACGCTAGCATGCAAAATAACGATGAAATGGCAGGTATTCCGGATGTCAATAACGAGGACCCATCAGAGATGTTCCCGGCGCCCGCCAACGCTAGCATGCAAAATAACGATGAAATGACAGGTATTCCGGATGTCAATAACGAGGACCCATCAGAGATGTTCCCGGCGCCCGCCAACGCTAGCATGCAAAATAACGATGAAATGACAGGTATTCCGGATGTCAATAACGAGGACCCATCAGAGATGTTCCCGGCGCCCGCCAACGCTAGCATGCAAAATATCGATGAAATGACAGGTATTCCGGATGTCAATAACGAGGACCCATCAGAGATGTTCCCGGCGCCCGCCAACGCTAGCATGCAAAATAACGATGAAATGACAGGTATTCCGGATGTCAATAACGAGGACCCATCAGAGATGTTCCCGGCGCCCGCCAACGCTAGCATGCAAAATAACGATGAAATGACAGGTATTCCGGATGTCAATAACGAGGACCCATCAGAGATGTTCCCGGCGCCCGCCAACGCTAGCATGCAAAATAACGATGAAATGACAGGTATTCCGGATGTCAATAACGAGGACCCATCAGAGATGTTCCCGGCGCCCGCCAACGCTAGCATGCAAAATAACGATGAAATGACAGGTATTCCGGATGTCAATAACGAGGACCCATCAGAGATGTTCCCGGCGCCCGCCAACGCTAGCATGCAAAATAACGATGAAATGACAGGTATTCCGGATGTCAATAACGAGGACCCATCAGAGATGTTCCCGGCGCCCGCCAACGCTAGCATGCAAAATAACGATGAAATGACAGGTATTCCGGATGTCAATAACGAGGACCCATCAGAGATGTTCCCGGCGCCCGCCAACGCTAGCATGCAAAATAACGATGAAATGACAGGTATTCCGGATGTCAATAACGAGGACCCATCAGAGATGTTCCCGGCGCCCGCCAACGCTAGCATGCAAAATAACGATGAAATGACAGGTATTCCGGATGTCAATAACGAGGACCCATCAGAGATGTTCCCGGCGCCCGCCAACGCTAGCATGCAAAATAACGATGAAATGACAGGTATTCCGGATGTCAATAACGAGGACCCATCAGAGATGTTCCCGGCGCCCGCCAACGCTAGCATGCAAAATAACGATGAAATGACAGGTATTCCGGATGTCAATACCGAGGACCCATCAGAGATGTTCCCGGCGCCCGCCAACGCTAGCATGCAAAATAACGATGAAATGACAGGTATTCCGGATGTCAATAACGGGGACCCAGCAGAGATGTTCCCGGCGCCCGCCAACGCTAGCATGCAAAATAACGATGAAATGACAGGTCTTCCGGATGTCAATAACGAGGACCCATCAGAGATGTAACATCCATCGACATTCATCCTTTAACTTCTCTATGTCAGTTTTGTATTCGCAAATATATCATAGTAGTTTTTTCTCATATTTTCATTGTCATCTGTGCTTCTCAGTATCAGTAATAGTAAAACTATTTGCATCAAGCTTAGACAAAATTTCAAAATTTTCATATTTTTATGCATTATACACATATCAAAATTAACCAAATCTATACGCCATAGAAACAAATATATTATCGTTTTCTTGTTGCAAGCAAGTTGAATTGAAATACAAATTGCAAAGTTTTTGTATAAACGTAAATTGGCTGAATATTTTAAGTAAACAGTCTTTTCTTAGTACCTTAAAATGAATCGTCTGCAAGGCACATTGCTGCAAAATCGGGGAGGTGAGTACTATGTCCATAAGTTGGAAAAAATATGACATTTTTTTTTTTAACAGCTTTCCGCTGCGAACAATGGCATCTTGATGAAAACGCAAACCTCGGAAATTATTAAGCCGAGTCCTCTCTCATACGATTGTTTACGATCGTTAGTTGCTCTCATTAAATAAAAAAAAAATAAAAATAAAAATCCGCGTTTGCTGCATCTAGCTTGCCAATAGATTTGTGCTTAAACCGTTTGAGAATCGTAAGATAAACTTACATCAAAGCAAATGCCCTGAAGTAGGCAACACAAATGCGTCGTTACATATACCGGAGCTGGAGTCTCATTGCAATATCTAAAATCACATTTAAGGTATTTTTATACTTTGATATCGAAGGCCAATGTCGATATATCGGGATGTGTATATCGCTAAATCTGCATATCTCCCACAATTTTACAGATAGATTGACCAAACTTGGAAGGTAACTCCGATTGATAAGTCCATATGTCTAACACAATTTGAAAGCTACAGTGCCCAAATTTTAAGGGTTTATTGCTAGTAACACCACTCAAACAAATTTTGGACCACTCCTACTTCCGCCTCCAAAAACGGCAAAAGCCTATAACTCCCGCATTTTAAGACCTATAGTTACCAAATATGGAAGGTAGATTACTAAGATTGTGCTCCAAAAATTTTTTTTGACTACCCCCAATAGCTACAGTTACCAAACTGAGAAGGAAAATTACTAGGAGCCTGTGAACTTTAATTTTGACTTTTGATTAGCTTGAAATTTGAGCTATTAAAAAGAACATACATAGATAATTTAAGCAACAAAAAATATTCTCAAAATGCCAACTATATTTAAGTGATTTTCGTAAAAACTTGGGTGTGGTGATTCGACCTGCAGGGCCAATGCAGTCACAAGAAGTGTTTGAGATTCGACCTGCAGGGCCAATGCAGTCACAAGAAGTGTTCAAGAAGCCAACAGGCACCGGCAGAAAACCAGCCGGTATGAAACGAGTCGCGCATGAATCAACTGGTGCGCAATTATGTTTTTTCTTTAACACTGCTCTATTCGAGCTGTTGCTCACTGTATATAGAAAGTAGAGAACTAAAAATGAATAGATACCGATTCATTAAATAGCGCTACGGGAAAAATATGAGCTTATTAAGATTTGTAATAGTAAACACGCAAAGCTTTTCAGTTTTTAATTTAACTTGTGCACAAATTGTTACCGAAGGTAGTTTTCCATTTGAGGAAATAAAACGGTAAATGGCATGTTGCAACAAGAACAACAAAGCGGCAAATCGAGTGAATAACTTCAACGATATTATTGAATAGACATTAGCCAGATCATTTCTTATCGTTATACCCCAAAACTCAAGGCAAACCTTAAAGAAAGTCAATTGACATAAAAAAAAAACGCAAGAGAAAAACCAATTATAAATTTATTGCTATCGCAAATGGATTTTTATCTATTGATAAAATAAAATTCACTTCATTTCATGCCACATTTTAAATCTATAGTGCCCCAAACGAGAATATGAAAACTTATATTTTCCTGATCATAGTTCACATACCCAGCAGAAAATTCATTTATGAATAGTATTGTTACTGTGAAGCAGACAATAATTTCCGAAATATTTTAAATTGTAATAACACAATGGATTTACGTTCAGGACGTGATTTGCGTTCTGTGGGATCACTCCAGCGACAAGCTGGAATGGGACAACCCCAGCCACCAGTACCTGGCGTTCGAGAAGACGATGCAGTGCCCAACCATCCCGTAGCTGAACCAAAACCATGGTCACAGGTATGTGAAGGTTTAATCTTTAACATATCATTCAATGTGAGCTGAACAACAATCAATCCCCAGGTTGGTTGGAGGCTTTTTCAGGCTTTTTTTTTTTTTTTGTTAAACTATAAATTCTAAATTAAGCATGTTGTATGCTGCAAGCTGGTTGAACGTTGGAGAAGGTTATTACAACTATGCCCTGATTATTGCCTGAATACTTTCAGATAATTGCCCCACAATAAAACACTCGAAACCCGCCGAAATTCTAAACGGTTATTAAACTTGTTATTATTTACATATGCAGAAACATGTAAGCCAGATACAAAGATATAAATAAAGACATATGTATATATATTATATATATTATATATATATTATATTTTTTTTATATATAGGTGTATACGACCTTTGTCTACCATTCCTTTTTTTTATTCTTACCTTTTCCTGTTGGGAGTTTATTTTATTTTATATATATATATATATTTTTTTTATTATTCAGGTTAGTCTAATTTTCGAGTCACACTTATCTTCCCCCCTTTTTAATTTTTTAGGATTTTGGGACTCACCCGTCTCCTTCCCGTTGCTGTTTGGCTTTAAACCGCTTAGCCGTCTTGTCTGCTAAGCTCCTCAGCTTGCACATCACCGGTGACGTAAAATCCACAATCTGGTACGGGCCTTCGTATCTTGGTGCCAGCTTTGCTGCGAATCCCTCAGCTGCATTTAATAGGTGGTGTAACTTAACCCACATCCTATCTACAATTTCGGGATGCCATTGCCATAATTTTCATTGTCGGTCGGCGTTTGGACTACTTTGCCTGTGCCGATTGCCACTTCGTCGAACAACGCCTTTGGTAGCCTCGGCTCCCGACCTTGTGTGATGAAGGCAGTAAATTAACACCCATATCCTCCAGGAACTTTTTGAACGCCCTGCTGGTAAATTGAGTGCCTTGTCGGTTATCAACACATTGGGCACCCCGAAGTGCAGTGCTGCTGTTGTAGCGCTTCTAAGTGGCACCATTTCTGTCCACTTCGAAAAGCGGTCTGACGACAAACAACATCGTGTTTCCAGGGGTGGACTCCGGTATTGGTCCCACGAAGTCCACACATACCGTGCTCCATGGCTCTTCAGGTATCTGGGTTAGCATGTGTCCTGCCACGACCAAATGGCTTGGCTTATATTGTTGACGTACTTCGCATTGTTAGACATATGCTCGAACGTCCCTATATAAGCCTGGCCAATAGTAGTGCGCTGCTACTCAAGCTATTGTTTTTCTACTACTCGTGTGTCCGGCGGCGGCGGTGTTGTGGTTCTCGCTTAGGACTTGCATTCTCTTCCCGGTTGGCAAACACAATTTCCAGGCTGCCACATCCTCTGTTCCAGCTCTGAGGGATGGGTCTATATAAGTTTCCAGATTCCTCTATATAATCTGGAAACTTTCTGGGATTTTTTGTTATGGCCGTTCGCATCTTCTGGATCCAGTGGCAGTTTTTATTTGCTTGGTCCATTGCATCTCCCACAGTTGAGACTCTCAGGCATGTCTCCTTCAGAGGTTGTCGGGATAGGGCATCTGCAAAAACATTCAGGTTCCCTTTCCTGTATTTGATGTCGAAATCAAATTGTTGCAGTTCTAGTGCCCATCTCGCAATCCTGCCTGAGGGGCTTTCGATGGAGTTGAGCCACTTCAGTGCCATATGATCCGTGATGACGGTGAAGTGGCATCCTTCCAAGTAAGGTCGCAGCTTCCTTATGCCCCAGATTATTGCAAGGCACTCCTTTTCGGGCGCAGAGTAGTTCCGCTCCGCACCATTTAAGAATCTGCTTGCATACGATATGACCCGTTCACCCTCTGAGTTTTGGGTCAATATCGCTCCAAGGCCATAATTGCTAGCATCCGTCTGCAAGCAAAATGGCCTTGAGAAATCTAGGCATGCCAACACAGGTGATTGTGTCAGCTTTGACTTCACATTTTCGAAAGCTTCCTGATGCTCTCCGGTCCATTCCCATTTCGTGCCTTTTTTTAATAGTGCGTTTAGCGGATGTACAGTAATGGCGAAGTCTGGTACGAAAAGCATGTACCAGGATGTCACTCCCAAGTATTGCCGTAGTTCTTTGACGTTTCCAGGGGGCCTCAGTTTCTCACTTTCTCTGGGTCAGTGCGGATTCCTTCTTCCGTGACCTGGTGACCTAGGTATTTCACCTCCTGTTTGAAGAAGTCGCACTTCTGCACGTTGATCTTCAGATTCGCTGCTTTAAGCCGTCGGAACACTTCTCTTAAGTTGTCCATATTGTAACGAACCGAGCGGTGGGTCCGTGCAACAAATTTATATTTGTGCGATGCAACACGTGGGTTTTTATATATATTTAACAATGGTTTATTTTATTCGGTTTCTATGATTGCACAGATTTATTTATGCACTGTGGGGTAACGGCGGTCCACTGAAGCCCTTGGTTAGTTTTTTCACCTAATTGGCTCGCATTTGCCTGTCACTACGCTCAAGCGTGGCAAGAATTCCTCCTCTCACCCGATTTCAGGACTCCAATGTCCTGCGTTGTCCTTCGGCGTGGTGTTGGTCCTTCGGCGCTCCTTGCTTGTGTGTCGTCCTGTTTGACACACACGATCGCGCTTCTCCACGTTGTTCTCTCGTTTTCACTTGGGTTTCACTTTTCTGCTCTCGTTTTGGCAGAGTCTCCACTTCTGTTATGACTTTTTAATTGACTGACTCTTGAAAATGACTGACCCCTGTTGTGTGCTGCGACGCCCTTTTTATAGGCCTGCGTCGCAGCCTTTTGTCACGACTGTACCAAATCACGTGAACGTCTCGGTGGCGTGATCTTTGGTAATTTTCCGCTGCCCTTTTGCTGGCGCCAGTCCATTTCTGCCGTTAGTGCGAGTATGGATGGCGATATTGCACTCGCCAAACTCCTCATACTATAACGACACATGTCCTGATGGACATGTGTGTCAGACACGCTCATATGGCTGACAACCTGCGCACGAAAGAGAGTTGCACGCCGCAACTGCAATCAGGGTCGGATTTCGGTCTGATATACAGTTAATGTGCATATAGCATATAGAATAGCACACTCACTGCAACAACGCCAACGACAAATAAACAACGTTAGCTCTCATTCGAAACTATTAACCAGTCTCATTAATTTGTCATTTATGTGTTGGGATTTGATTTAAACAAATGAGGGTCATAATTTTTACATAACTGCAAGATGATGTGTTTCGAGAGGCGTTAAGTATCGCCACTGTAAATATGCACCCCATTACGACTTGTAAATATGCACCCCTGACGACTTGTCGTACAAACTTACTCTGTACATAAATAATGAACGAATATTTTGTACTGGTATTATTTAATACATTTAGGAGAAACTTAAAATTCTATTACAAGTGAACATTTACAAACTGAACTGTTTCTGGAGTTGTAAATGCCTAACCTAGTTGTAATTGCTATATACATATATATATATATATCCATATATATGTGCATAAACTTATGTAGTTCCCCGATTCGGTGTCTGTTGAAAATCTGATTCTGTACTTTGACTGCATAGCAATAATAATAATATTTTTTTATTGCTTCACGCGAATCTCGTACGACGCACAAAAACCAAAAATTGTTGTATTGTTGTAGTTATTGCCCGTGGGCCATTTGTTATTGTGGTCGCTGCTGTTCATTGTATTTGTTGTTAACGTTTGTATTTAGCTTGAAAAACAAGTCATTTTATATCCAAACAACAATTTTACAAGACCCATAAAATCGCAAAATTTCAAAAATTAAACACAAAAATATTTATATTAATGATATGCATAAATACGCGTATAAGTTGAGCACAATTGTCTGATCTCCCATCCCCTCCCCGTCCTGTCCAATGCAACCAGAATCTTTTCTCTCTCATATACAAATGGACTTATGTTTGCCAAAAAGCTGCCATTTATTCGCGTGTTTTGTCTACGCCGGAGAGCTGGAAAATGTATTTATGACAAGACGATATCTAAACAAATGTTGAATAGTGCAAGAGAAAGCATATTCAAGACATTGTTTAGACCTCTTGGTTAGTTTTCGTATTCGTTTTGCAGATTACAGCTTTCAGTTTTTAGTTACAGATTCCTTTTTTATCATCTTTCAGCCTTCAAATTCGGACAGTTTGGTTTCAAACAAATTCCACTGCCAAGCAAACCCCAAACTCAATTGCTCCGACATATATTTACAGAAAACCATTATCTTATCTTTTCTTTTTTTTTAAGTAGTTCAATGTTAATGAAAAATAAAACAAATTTTTAATGAAAAACTCATAGTTTGCGCGATTGATGTTAACATTAATATTAAGTATAATAATTAATAATATGTGTATTATAATCTCAGAGTAGGCAACGACTGAAAAGAAAGCAGTATATGAATTGAATTGAAATTTGTCGATACAGTTGGTTTCCATTGTAATCTCGAAATTTACCAAATGCAGAACGGACGAATTGAAAAATGCAAAGCAAAGCATTTCAAAGTGATCAAGTATCGTCAGCGTATCACCGATCAACATTAAATTTGGCGGACTATTTACAGCACTTGGGCGAGGGGTAAGTTTTGCCAGATGTAGGAGATGGATGCATGAATCTTGCTGTTGTCCTCCGGGCACCTAATCTAATCTTTACTAAACATTTGGCTATATTTGCTCCACACACCCTCCTGCCGGAAGATCAGCCGCTCGAGTGCTTTGCTTCTCCTCCTTGGAGGCAAGTGTGTCAGGTTTCCTGCCAGCCACACCTCCCACACAATCACATCACATGTATACAAACATTTTTGTGGACAGGTGAACTCAGGCAATTAACTCTTCAAGTTCAAATGACTTTAATTTTGGGTTAACTTGGATTTAACCAGGAAACAGACAGAAAATAGCTTAAACTAATTAAATTGTTTCAAAATGGCTTATATCTATATCCCAGTTATTAACATTAATCATCTAAATGTTGTCTTACATATCGTCACATAGTGACAACTCTGACTACTCTAACAGCTGACAACTCGTGTGTGGAAATTGCCAGTAATATTTTGTGGAAATTGCCAATAAGTTCTTAATTATTTTTTGGTAAAAAGTTTCGATGGCTAATATTCGAGACATATGCCGCCTTTTTTTGGCTCGTGTTGGAGAAGGCGACATCCTATGCTGTGACGACAAGACAGATGCGATCCCGAAGCGCATACTTCAATGCCTCGTATTGGTAGCGTGCAGTGCAGACACACATTAGAAAATTTTTACAAATTTAAATTGCGCTGCCAGGGGAACTATAAGAGGCTGGGAAATTGCATTAACGCAGACAGGACAACAATTGATTTGGAGGGGAATTACTTGCGCGAGTATGAGTTGGAGTTAGCAGAGACCACGGCTGAGCAAGAAAATGGTGAGGACATGCGTCCCTGAATAATTGAATTGAGGAATTCAATAAGAACAAGGAAATGGAGTTTGAAACGCGCCTCGAATCCATGCGAGTGCACATGGAGCACCACAAGAAAGAGCTTTGCAAAAAATTAGATGCCAATGCAATCGAACAACAAGTAAGTGAATTCAGCCAATAAAAACTGCAGAAATTGCAGAAAATTACAAAATGTCGGAAATGGTAAATACAAAAATGCGGCAAATTAACAAAAACCGCAGATAAATACAAAATAGCGAAAAATAAAAAAAAAACAGCAGAAATATACGAAAAATATGAAAATGCGTCATGCGGAAAATAAAAATAAATACAGAAATATTCGAAAATACAACAAAAACTGCAGTAAATACAAAATGGCGGAAAATAAGATAGAAATGCTAAAATATACAAAAATTCGGAAAATAAAAAAAACGCTGAAATTTTGGAAAAATATAAAACGGCGGAAAATCAATAAAAAAAAATAAGAAGAAAAACTCCAGAAAAATACAAAAAAAATTAAAAACAGCATAATTTGCGAACAAAAAAAATGGCGGAAAATTAACAAAATCTGCAGAAATGTTCGAAAAATATAAAAATGCGGTAAATCAACACAAACTGCAGAAAAATACAAAATGGCGGAAAATGAAAAATAAATACAGAAATATTCGAAAACACAAAAATGCGGCAAATCAACAAAACAACAAAAAATATGCGAAAAATACAAAAATTCGGACACTAAAAAAACGGCTGAAATTTACGAAAAATTCAAAATAGCGGAAAATAAACAAAAACAGTACAAATGTTCGAAGTATACAAAAATGCGATAAATCAACACAATCTGCAGAAAAATGCTAAGTGGCGGAAAATCAAAAATAAATGCAGAAATATCCGAAAATACAATGAGGCAAATCAACAAAAACTGCAGAAAAATGCAAAATGGAGGAAAATAAGAAAAATGCAGAAATATACGAAACATACAAAAATTCGGAAACTAAAAAATCGGCTGAAATTTACGAAAAATTCAAAAATGCGGTAAATCAACACAATCTGCAGAAAAATGACAAATAGCGGAAAATCAAAAATAAATGCAGAAATATTCGAAAATACAAAAATGCGGCAAATCAACAAAAACTGCAGAAAAATGCACCCCATTACGACTTGTAAATATGCACCCCTGACGACTTGTCGTACAAACTTACTCTGTACATAAATAATGAACGAATATTTTGTACTGGTATTATTTAATATATTTAGGAGAAACTTAAAATTCTATTACAAGTGAACATTTACAAACTGAACTGTTTCTGGAGTTGTAATTGCTAACCTAATTACTTTGATCATAATGGATTCTAACATTTAGATGTTGTCCTTAGATTCTTATAGAGTGTCCTCTTTCTTAAAGTTTGTTATTAATCGAAATATATTGTTCAGTTAGGCAAACCAAAATATATAAACATATATATATATATATATATATATCCATATATATGTGCATAAACTTATGTAGTTCCCCGATTCGGTGTCTGTTGAAAATCTGATTCTGTACTTTGACTGCATAGCAATAATAATAATATTTTTTATTGCTTCACGCGAATCTCGTACGACGCACAAAAACCAAAAATTGTTGTATTGTTGTAGTTATTGCCCGTGGGCCATTTGTTATTGTGGTCGCTGCTGTTCATTGTATTTGTTGTTAACGTTTGTATTTAGCTTGAAAAACAAGTCATTTTATATCCAAACAACAATTTTACAAGACCCATAAAATCGCAAAATTTCAAAAATCAAACACAAAAATATTTATATTAATGATATGCATAAATACGCGTATAAGTTGAGCACAATTGTCTGATCTCCCATCCCCTCCCCGTCCTGTCCAATGCAACCAGAATCTTTTCTCTCTCATATACAAATGGACTTATGTTTGCCAAAAAGCTGCCATTTATTCGCGTGTTTTGTCTACGCCGGAGAGCTGGAAAATGTATTTATGACAAGACGATATCTAAACAAATGTTGAATAATGCAAGAGAAAGCATATTCCAGACATTGTTTAGACCTCTTGGTTAGTTTTCGTATTCGTTTTGCAGATTACAGCTTTCAGTTTTTAGTTACAGATTCCTTTTTTATCATCTTTCAGCCTTCAAATTCGGACAGTTTGGTTTCAAACAAATTCCACTGCCAAGCAAACCCCAAACTCAATTGCTCCGACATATATTTACAGAAAACCATTATCTTATCTTTTCTTTTTTTTTTTAAGTAGTTCAATGAAAAATAAAACAAATTTTTAATGAAAAACTCATAGTTTGCGCGATTGATGTTAACATTAATATTAAGTTTAATAATTAATAATGTGTATTATAATCTCAGAGTAGGCTACGACTGAAAAGAAAGCAGTATATGAATTGAATTGAAATTTGTCGATACAGTTGGTTTCCATTGTAATCTCGAAATTTACCAAATGCAGAACGGACGAATTGAAAAAAGCAAAGCAAAGCATTTCAAAGTGATCAAGTATCGTCAGCGTATCACCGATCAACATTAAATTTGGCGGACTATTTACAGCACTTGGGCGAGGGGTAAGTTTGGCCAGATGTAGGAGATGGATGCATGAATCTTGCTGTTGTCCTCCGGGCACCTAATCTAATCTTTACTAAACATTTGGCTATATTTGCTCCACACACCCTCCTGCCGGAAGATCAGCCGCTCGAGTGCTTTGCTTCTCCTCCTTGGAGGCAAGTGTGTCAGGTTTCCTGCCAGCCACACCTCCCACACAATCACATGTATACAAACATTTTTGTGGACAGGTGAACTCAGGCAATTAACTCTTCAAGTTCAAATGACTTTAATTTTGGGTTAACTTGGATTTAACCAGGAAACAGACAGAAAATAGCTTAAACTAATTAAATTGTTTCAAAATGGCTTATATCTATATCCCAGTTATTAACATTAATCATCTAAATGTTGTCTTACATATCGTCACATAGTGACAACTCTGACTACTCTAACAGCTGACAACTCGTGTGTGGAAATTGCCAGTAATATTTTGTGGAAATTGCCAATAAGTTCTTAATTATTTTTTGGTAAAAAGTTTCGATGGCTAATATTCGAGACATATGCCGCCTTTTTTTGGCTCGTGTTGGAGAAGGCGACATCCTATGCTGTGACGACAAGACAGATGCGATCCCGAAGCGCATACTTCAATGCCTCGGATTGGTAGCGTGCAGTGCAGACACACATTAGAAAATTTTTACAAATTTAAATTGCGCTGCCAGGGGAACTATAAGAGGCTGGGAAATTGCATTAACGCAGACAGGACAACAATTGATTTGGAGGGGAATTACTTGCGCGAGTATGAGTTGGAGTTAGCAGAGACCACGGCTGAGCAAGAAAATGGTGAGGACATGCGTCCCTGAATAATTGAATTGAGGAATTCAATAAGAACAAGGAAATGGAGTTTGAAACGCGCCTCGAATCCATGCGAAATGGTAAATACAAAAATGCGGCAAATTAACAAAAACCGCAGATAAATACAAAATGGCGAAAAATAAAAAAAAAACAGCAGAAATATACGAAAAATATGAAAATGCGTCATGCGGAAAATAAAAATAAATACAGAAATATTCGAAAATACAACAAAAACTGCAGTAAATACAAAATGGCGGAAAATAAGATAAAAATGCTAAAATATACAAAAATTCGGAAAATAAAAAAAACGCTGAAATAATAATGACAACAAAAATTAAGTAATTGCAAAATAAACTAAATATTCGAAATTGAAACTTGTCGCGCACTGCACAAATGCAAATATCGATTACACTTTGGAAGGAATATACGATAGTTGTGTGCTATCGGAATCAGTTTTAGGTGAGCATACAATGTTGTGGCTATCGATGAAACTTTCAACTTAAAAAGAATACGTGATGTCAACGTACGTCTGATTTTAAACAAATAGACATCCATCGACATTCATCCTTTAACTTCTCTATGTCAGTTTTGTACTCGCAAATATATCATAGTAGTTTTTTCTCATATTTTCATTGTCATCTGTGCTTCTCAGTATCAGTAATAGTAAAACTATTTGCATCAAGCTTAGACAAAATTTCAAAATTTTCATATTTTTATGCATTATACACATATCAAAATTAACCAAATCTATACGCCATAGAAACAAATATATTATCGTTTTCTTGTTGCAAGCAAGTTGAATTGAAATACAAATTGCAAAGTTTTTGTATAAACGTAAATTGGCTGAATATTTTAAGTAAACAGTCTTTTCTTAGTACCTTAAAATGAATCGTCTGCAAGGCACATTGCTGCAAAATCGGGGAGGTGAGTACTATGTCCATAAGTTGGAAAAAATATGACATTTTTTTTTTAACAGCTTTCCGCTGCGAACAATGGCATCTTGATGAAAACGCAAACCTCGGAAATTATTAAGCCGAGTCCTCTCTCATACGATTGTTTACGATCGTTAGTTGCTCTCATTAAATAAAAAAAAAATAAAAATAAAAATCCGCGTTTGCTGCATCTAGCTTGCCAATAGATTTGTGCTTAAACCGTTTGAGAATCGTAAGATAAACTTACATCAAAGCAAATGCCCTGAAGTAGGCAACACAAATGCGTCGTTACATATACCGGAGCTGGAGTCTCATTGCAATATCTAAAATCACATTTAAGGTATTTTTATACTTTGATATCGAAGGCCAATGTCGATATATCGGGATGTGTATATCGCTAAATCTGCATATCTCCCACAATTTTACAGATAGATTGACCAAACTTGGAAGGTAACTCCGATTGATAAGTCCATATGTCTAACACAATTTGAAAGCTACAGTGCCCAAATTTGAAGGGTTTATTGCTAGTAACACCACTCAAACAAATTTTGGACCACTCCTACTTCCGCCTCCTAAAACGGCAAAAGCCTATAACTCCCGCATTTTAAGACCTATAGTTACCAAATATGGAAGGTAGATTACTAAGATTGTGCTCCAAAAATTTTTTTGACTACCCCCAATAGCTACAGTTACCAAACTGAGAAGGAAAATTACTAGGAGCCTGTGAACTTTAATTTTGACTTTTGATTAGCTTGAAATTTGAGCTATTAAAAAGAACATACATAGATAATTTAAGCAACAAAAAATATTCTCAAAATGCCAACTATATTTAAGTGATTTTCGTAAAAACTTGGGTGTGGTGATTCGACCTGCAGGGCCAATGCAGTCACAAGAAGTGTTTGAGATTCGACCTGCAGGGCCAATGCAGTCACAAGAAGTGTTCAAGAAGCCAACAGGCACCGGCAGAAAACCAGCCGGTATGAAACGAGTCGCGCATGAATCAACTGGTGCGCAATTATGTTTTTTCTTTAACACTGCTCTATTCGAGCTGTCGCTCACTGTATATAGAAAGTAGAGAACTAAAAATAGATACCGATTCATTAAATAGCGCTACGGGAAAAATATAAGCTTATTAAGATTTGTAATAGTAAACACGTAAAGCTTTTCAGTTTATAATTTAACTTGTGCACAAATTGTTACCGAAGGTAGTTTTCCACTTGAGGAAATAAAACGGTAAATGGCATGTTGCAACAAGAACAACAAAGCGGCAAATCGAGTGAATAACTTCAACGATATTATTGAATAGACATTAGCCAGATCATTTCTTATCGTTATACCCCAAAACTCAAGGCAAACCTTAAAGAAAGTCAATTGACATAAAAAAAACGCAAGAGAAAAACCAATTATAAATTTATTGCTATCGCTATCTATTGATAAAATAAAATTCACTTCATTTCATGCCACATTTTAAATCTATAGTGCCCCAAACGAGAATATGAAAACTTATATTTTCCTGATCATAGTTCACATACCCAGCAGAAAATCATTTATGAATAGTATTGTTACTGTGAAGCAGACAATAATTTCCGAAATATTTTAAATTGTAATAACACAATGGATTTACGTTCAGGACGTGATTTGCGTTCTGTGGGATCACTCCAGCGACAAGCTGGAATGGGACAACCCCAGCCACCAGTACCTGGCGTTCGAGAAGACGATGCAGTGCCCAACCATCCCGTAGCTGAACCAAAACCATGGTCACAGGTATGTGACATATCATTCAATGTGAGCTGAACAACAATCAATCCCCAGGTTGGTTGGAGGCTTTTCATGATCGGGCTGATGATAATATTGTTTTCTGCCGGGCTTACCTTTATGTTAAATTATAGCACTGAAAAAAAGTTAAATTTTAATTGCTGTGGAAAATCGATAGTTATTGAGATTCGCAAAACGGGCGAAGATATCGATTAATTTGAAAACCAAAAAACTTAATCTTATAATCCAAATTTGAAGTCTCTGGTCTTCTAGTCTCTGGAATTCGCATATTAGTAAAGGCGGAGAGACGGGCATGGTTATATCGACTCGGCTTTTGACAACAGTCAAGAATATGCCATGCTTTTTTTTTTTGTTAAATTATAAATTCTAAATTAAGCATGTTGTATGCTGCAAGCTGGTTGAACGTTGGAGAAGGTTATTACAACTATGCCCTGATTATTGCCTGAATACTTTCAGATAATTGCCCCACAATAAAACACTCGAAACCCGCCGAAATTCTAAACGGTTATTAAACTTGTTATTATTTACATATGCAGAAACATGTAAGCCAGATACAAAGATATAAATACAGACATACATATATACATATATACAACTACTACTATTTTTAGTACGTGTAGAAATTTGTAAAATACATAATTTATTTATGTTATTTTAATGAGTTAAATTTATTATACAATAATAGAGTTAGAGTACCAGCTACAAGGGTCTACGGCTCTACATATTTAGTTATATTCTGTATTAAATAAGATTCAATTATACAACTTAAGTCGCATCATGTTTGCCTTGATGTTTCAGTTTGCTCAAGCCAGGAACCCCATGTGGAAGTTGCTCAGTATTCATTCAGCACTCGTTTCGTAAACATCGAACATACAAATAAGTTGACATACTAAAATAGTATACACAGTTCAAAATAAAACAAATCAAAAGTTGTTTATATATCATATTGATCTTCGCTTCGTATTATTGTGTTATTTACTAAATTATTTCAATAACCATGTCGATCAAAAGATTGCTGGCATTCACCATTGGCACAGCGGCAGCATGCATAGTGGGCTATTGCATGTATTGCTCCGATCCCGAATACACGACGAAATGTGAACAGGAGCAGAAGAAGCCAAAATACGAGGCGTCATCCGATGGGCTTGATCTGGTTGAAGACGAGAGCGTATGTCGTGAACAGGAGCAGAAGAAGCCAAAATACGAGGCGTCATCCGATGGGCTTGATCTGGTTGAAGACGAGAGCGTATGTTGTGAACAGGAGCAAAAGAAGCCAAAATACGAGGCGTCATCCGATGGGCTTGATCTGGTTGAAGACGAGAGCGTATCAGTGGAAGGCGTCATGAACGAGTTGAAGCTGGGGCAGCATCTAATTAGCATAGGCAACATCGACGGCGGCGTCCGTTGTCTGGCCAATGCGTTCATGATGTTTCAGTACCCGACGACGGCGCTGCAGATGATGAAAAAAATTTCCGAAAAAAATCCGAGGGAAAATATATTTGGCGTTAATTGAGAACACAAGCAGCAGTACCGGATCCGACAACAGCGAGGAGGAATCAACAAGCTCACTCGAATCCTGAAGAAAAAGAAAAGAAAAAAAAGCGGACATATGCAAAATATATTAACCTAAAACACACTCGGCAAATAATCATTTCGGCATATGAAATCATTCACCAAATTTTCAAGTTTAATAATGAAAAGAAGACAAAAATAAATGCTTAACAAATTAATGTTTATTTTTTTATTTTCATCTTTTGACGTTAGACTTATACTTATAGTTAGGCAGCAGTGCCGGGTGAATATATCACAGATTGCTTTCTACCTAGATAAATTGACTGTATTGAGGAGTTTATTGAGGAGTACAGTGGGAGACAGCTCAAATAGACCATTGTCAAAGAAAAAACGTAATTGCCTGCCATAAAGTAATTATACATTATTTTTCAAAAATTCCAAAGACCGATGGTAGGTACATTTATTACCCACCAATATGAATGGATGACCCTCATAAACTGAGGTTTCCCCACCTGCTAGGTAGGATTATGTAAAAATGTAGCCTATTTTTAGGGGACCGCGTATTTGGATCAGGTACATTGTGGACACCTGGGAGCCATAGAACCCGGATTTTTTACCTAAAGTTGAGTATTTTCGGAATAAATAGATCAATACTTCGTAGTCAGTTTAGTTATATCCTGCATCCCGAGTTCAATAAGCCCACAAGGACTATGGACAAACGGACTACCATTGAACAACGGAAACTCATCCTGGCACACCACAAGAACGGAAAATAAGCTGACGCACACTGTATATATGGAGAATTATGATAGCTCTAAACCATCAGAATTTCTGATGTACTTAGATGCTAATAATTTATATGGTTGCGCTGTCTCAAAATCTCCCATATTCTGGTTTTAGATGGATGAGTGATGCTGAAATAAATGCATTCGACATTTCGTTTATCTCCGAAAATTCAGAGTCTGAATACATTCTCTAGTTGGATCTTTTGTATCCACACTCTCTTCATGATTACCACAATGATCTGCCTTGTTTCTCCATAGAATCAAAGAGCCTACTCCGGAGGCTAAAGTTCAAAAGCTTGTTGCTGACCTAAGATCGAAAACAAAGTATCCCATCCATTATAGAAACCTTCAGCAATGTTTAAGAAATGGTCTCAAATTATCAAAAATTCATAAGATTTTGGAATTTAAACAGTATAAAGACTTCAATACATTTCACAGAACGTTGGCGAAAAATTGTTTTGAAAGACTTTTTCAAATTATTAAATAATGCAGTCTATGGAAAGACGATGGAAAACGTTGAAAAACGTAAAGATATTAAATTGGTCACACCTTGGGAAACCACAAATTGCAATAGGCTGGGTGCGCGTGCCCTTATTGCAAAGGCCAGTTTCCATAGTTGTGCCCAATTTTCTGAAGATATGTATGCGATTAAAATGAATCGTCTACATAATGTATATAATGAGCCTATGTATTTAGGTTTTGTGGTTTTAGAACTGTCAAAATGGCAAATGTACGATTTTCATTATGATTACATGAAGCCAAAATTCCAAGAGAAAGTTTCATTGAATTAAATGGATACAGACTGATTCATATATTCTATTGAAACAAATGATTTCTTTAAAGATATTGCTGAAGATGTTGAGATGAGATTTGAGTATCCAAAAGACAAAAATATGGGATTAAAAGGTGCAATAAGAAAGTCTTGGGTATGATGAAAGACGAAAATTGTAGGAAAAGAATGTTAGAGTTTGTAGGGCTTAGAGCTAAAATGTACTCATTGTCTCTTGATGGGGGTGGGTGCATTAAAAAATCCAAAGGTGTAAAAAAGTCGGCAATAGATAAGTTAAGCATAAATAACTATAAGGAATTTCTTTTTGAAAACAAGACATTTTCTGATGATATGTTGATATTTAGATCAAAGATACATAATTTGTATTCACATAAGGTTAGAAAAACAACTTTAAGTTGTAAAGATAATAAAAGAAAAATAAGAGAAGACGGTATTAGAACATATGCCTGGGGGCATTATAGAATTAATTCCGAGTACTAAGATCCTTAACATCCTTCGCTCGATTTGAATATAGAGCTGCCAACTCTTGTGCCTCTTGTAAATCGGATTCTACACGAAAGAATCGTTGCTTCCGTAAAGCTGATTTTATTAAACTTAACCAATTATTATTTGACACTGATTGGGCAGAACTTTACTCTTGCACCAATCTGGATAATGCTGTCAATATTTTATTCTACGATTGACTCGCATTTGGATGCTTGTGTTCCCCGTTCGAATCCTGGGAAAGCTAATAGGCCTCCCTGGTTTTCGCGGGAATTAGATAGGTTGAAAAATGGGAAGTCAAGGTACTATAAGAAGTTTAAGAGATCAATTAATCTGTTGAAACTTGTTGTTTTCCCGCTATTTGGATGGAATCCTTTATTATTCCTCTCCATAAAAATGGCCCAAAGTTTGATATAAAAAACTATAGGGGTATATCAAAATTGTCCGCAATACCTAAGGCATGACAAAATATTAACGACTCAACTGAAACACTTATGTAGATCTATTATTTCACCATTCCAGCATGGTTTTATGAAATGTAGGTCTACTACCACTAACATTCTTGAATTTACTTCCCTTGTGATCAAGGGATTTCAGAATAAAATGCAAACTGATGTCGTTTATACAGACTTCAGTAAGGCATTTGATTCTTTTAACCATTGTCTCCTTCTTCACAAATTAAACCTTATAGGATTTCCTACTAACCTTCTGACCTGGATTTCGGAGTATCTGAATAACAGAACTCAAAAAATTTTATTTAAATCTGTGCTTTCTAAACCTATCCAAGTCATATCTGGTATACCCCAGGGTAGTCACCATGGTCCAGTGCTTTTTAACCTATTTATTAATGACCTTCCTTCTGTAGTATTGCATTCTAACATATTAATGTATGCTGATGACGTCAAGTTATGATTGGGGCATAATGATATAACCTCTCATTGCTTATTGCAGGCACGCAATGCACAGGTGGTGGATAACTAACTCTTACTAATTATCTTCGGTCTGATTGGGTTTTTTCTGGGTTTTCCCCAATCCATGCAACAAATGTTGGACCATTTTGCATTTAAATACCCCCAGTATTCATTTTAATTCATTTAAATTATTATTATTTTGAAATTTATACATAATTTTAATGTTATTTTTAATTGAATTAAATAATTTTTTTTTTAGAAAACTATCTTCCACTTTTAGTAATTCTTGCTTTTAAATTGTGTGAGATATATGGATGTATCGTTTTACATAATCAGGTATTTCGGTTTTGGAAGAGGGAGAGAGGACGGCGGGTAACATACTTTCAAAATGTGGTCACTCTCGTTTACAAATTATGGAAGATATGTTCATTTCAGATTTTAAGGCCGAAGAGGTTGAGGGTGTGGGCGTGAACATGTATACGCCGATACCTTTGGATCAGAGTATAAAAATGGTCTAACCAGACTACTGGATAACTGGATATTTCATTTGACATCTAGTCTATGACGTGTGTGACCAAGAAAGAAAGAAAAAAATGGGAAACTTGCACACTGGCAAATTTTGAATAGCTTCAATGCAATATACATTTACATTTGGCAGTTCAAGTTCATTTTGTTGTTTGGTTATTTGGTTCGAGTCGATGGGCTTCTCGTGAATTGTGCTGTGGGAATTCTAAGTTCGCGCGAAAGACATTAAAAAGTAACATCAAACGGTGAAATGCCACCTTTATGGGACCGTCTATAATTCTGTGTGCTATAAAAATAGGTTGCCTTTTTAAGCGGCAAAAAATCGAGCAAAATATGTTGGCCCAGTTGGCCAATTTGGTTTAGTTGGCCAAGTTCTTTTAGGGGTTGTTTTTTGTTTTTTCACTTTTTGATTTTTTTTGCGCCTTGATAAATTCGCAACCTGTGTGGTTGTTTATTTTCCAAATTATATTGCACGCAACGATTGAAAATGGTTTTGCAACTGTAGTTAGCCATGTGCTGGGCATCTTTGGGCAACTTTTAATGATGCCTCACCCCTGAGCAGCCTGCCAGTAATGCCGCAACTTAAATGCCTGCACGTGTTGCACGCATAGCAATTTCAGTTGGATCTTAACACTATTAGTTTCATTTAATGTGTGGGTGGAAATTGTGTCAGGGGAATCTATTTTAATGTGAATCGTACGGCTATTTCTGAAGCAATTTTAGCGCAATGGGTGGTACGTTGTGTACGGATTGCTTAAACAGCGCCGTAGAATAGACCCTAGCCCCACATTCACTGGCTATTGCTGAAAACTACCCAACTTTTCAGTTGTATCACATAAAATAAGTATTCTCAGAAACCATAATATCAATGTACTTGTACCGTCTACCGAGAATACATTTTATGAACAAAATCTGAAACTTTCGGTATAATTAATAATTCAGATTTAGCTTTAAATCAAGCGTAGTAAGAGCGCTTAAAAACTAAATAATTTTTGCAATTTTTTATACTTTTTCAATACATGAGGATTGAGTCCATTACAGCTGTAATGATATATAAGAAAATATGTGTAAAAATATATATATAATTTATTCAAACTGATGTTGTTAAGAATTTATAAAATTCATTAAAAAAAACATTGTTTATCTAAGTCGTAAAGGCTTGGCGTGATCTGCGAAAAATCCAATATGTTTTAGTTTTAAATGCCAATAAGTGGATTAATAGCTGCTTGATAAACGTACACATGAAACTTACGCATCTCCACATCCAATACTTCCTGTGGCGTTGCCATGACGCTCAGCATTTTGGTGATTCTCAGCACTCACAAGTTACTTGATACAGCTGGGTACATTATTTGGTATACACGTACGTATGCAATCTGTTCGGTGCAGTTGATTGCACCAGCCAATGCTAAAATTAGTTTAGCAGCACAACACACACATCACACACGCACACACGCAACACAAACGAAAACGAGACAAAAAATATATACAAAAAGAAAACTAAATTAGGAGAGTCAAAAACCGCGATTTAGTTACCATGGGCCAAGGAGCAATACACATACAAACGCTCACACACGCGCACACATGCTTGGGCTTATGTGTATAATTGTATAACACATGTGATATTCAATTTTCTGGCAGGTACGAGATTTTATTTGTATTTAAATTTCGATTTCGAATTCGATTCTGATTCATGTGATTTTACGCGTTGACGTTTTCTAAGTATTTCCCGCTCTACGTGGGTTGGTGTAAGCGACCAGGTGACCGCCTCTTCAAGTCGTCTGTCTGCTTTGACGGCTATGCAGCAAATGCTTTCGCCACTTTGCCAGTTTTTACTTTCCATTTTTCTTCAGGCCAATACATTTCGCCCGTCTCGGCCGCGCCCTGCACCGCCCGCCCTGCCGTTCCTTGACATACATATGTTCGCAAAGATTTTGTATTTTTGGCAACATACTGCCATCAATGTGTAATGCGCTTGCCAAGCAAAAAGAAAAAAAAACTTATGCCTAAAGGTAGGCCATAGATGGAATACCCTGCCGAGCTTTGGCCAACGCCCTCTAGGGGATGCAGTAGTGAAACATCGAGCCGTTGCACTTTCTTGGTTGGTCATTTTAAGCTAATATCGAGCAAAGTCAGTTCAATTCCGTTGGTCATCAAGATTGGTTTGCCAGGGTCCACCGTCTGGACTTAAAATTTTTTTGTTCTTTACTCGCCTCGTGGAGGTTATGAGAGAAAAAAAAGACAAGCACACGTGTTGGAGATAAATCGGGTTTAACCAAAGTTTTTTTTTAAAGTTAATAAAAGGTTAATAAAAAAGAACCGTGTGATCCCTCTCCGTGAAAGAAAGACAATGTAATTTTTATAAAAAAAAGAAAAGACAAAAAAAATAAATATATATTTTTTTTGGTGACAAAGAGTCATTTTTTTTTTTTGTGTGGGCGCTATAATTCTCGCCGCCCACCAGTGGACCCTGTGCACCTTACTAAAATTTCTTATCGACGACAAATCCGGAGACAAAATACGCCTGGAGGAGAAATGAAACCACGCCACGCCCCGCAACGCCACGTGAGTTCACCTGTCGGCACCGTGGTACAGTCACCGCTGGATCGCGAGTTCAACACTTCGCATATGGCCCGTTTGTTGGATACCACAACATAAAGCAAAGAACAAAAAAAAAACAGAATGCCGTAAAACAAAATGAAAAAAAAGCTCTAGTTGAAATTATAACCTTAAAATTAGTATGATTAAATTTTGTAGTGATTTAAAATTTTTTTTCTGTTAATTAATTATATTACAAAAAAAAAATTTTAAATAATTAATATAATGCCATATGTAGATAAGCTAAATTAGTTAAGCAATCAATAGTAAGTGAGCAAATAATTACAAACAAAAAAAAAAAGCTTTCACCCAGTGATAAAGATACCGGCACTAAAACTTTTAATATTAAACTTAACCCTCCCAGGAGTCCAGAGCCGCCGCCGCAAAAGATCTTTTCGACGTGGATTTTCAACAAGTAAGTGCATCTGCTCCTTTATTATGAATTTATTAAAATTTTTAATGTCGGTGGATTCTTGGACTTAAAGTGCGTTAAAATGTAAAATCAGTTAGCACGTGCGAAAAAAAAGCTCTCTCAAAGAAAAAGAAAGAGAGAGAGAGCTTATAACTCCCCGTTAAGTTACTTGAGCAGAAGCTGAGCGAGCTTTTAGGAAAACTGAATATACTAAAGTCAGCCTAAAAGCATGCCGCACCTTAAGTCAAAGAATCCCTAGTTGCCTACTGTATGTGAAGCTTACCTTAATTTTTACATCATGAAGAGATAAATATAAAATGAAATAAGGAAAAAAAAAATAGTAATTTTAGAGTTATAAATATAAATAAGTAAGGAAAATGGAAGATTTTTTTTGTGTTAGATAATTTTTTTGTTAATATTTTCTCGAATTAAGGAATTTTTTTTTTGTAAATACACCTAGATATATATAAATAAATTAAGAACCCAATCCAAGAAAAAAAAACAATATTATACAATAATAGATATATATTATATAAACTATTCAATTAAGAAATAAAATAATAATTACATTTAAGAAAAATGAAAATAAACCAATTTGTTAATTAGTGAAATATGAATAAGTAAAATTTTATCATTGGGGAGTCATGCAACGCGCCATAATTAGAGAATGACTTGAATTGTCGTTGTCTAGGGATCATCCGTAGTATTAAGGTTAGGACCGGATGATCATGGTAGGGTGGGCATCTGCTGCGGCGAAAACACCAGCCCAGCACGCACAACGACAGGCGAGGAGTGTCGCCTCCATTTTTTTTAGTGTGTTTGATCGGTCCACTTCCTCTTTCCTCCCTTCCTACCTTCCTCTTCCCAGTAATAGGTCGAACTGTCAATGCACGCGATATCTTTTGATTATTATTAGGCAAAAAGAGCAAGTAGCGCCAGGAACTGGAATTAACCCCGACCACCTACCGACCATACAGCCGGAGCCAGCGCGTGCAACTCTCCTGGAACGCTACACCCACACCTGCTCACCATAGATAGGTTAAATGCTACAATTGCTTCCAAACAGTTGGCGATCATCTCATGGAATTTCACTTCACGCGCTCTTTAAACCGAACGCCGAACGCAGAACGAAGCACACAGAGAGATTCGTTAAAACGTTATGTTCAGCGACTGGAAGGTGGATGGATGAAGATGGATGAATGGATGGAATTAGAGATTGACGGATAAATTGGTAAATGAGTGGCAAGTTGGATTGATTGCCAATTGGCAGAAATTGAAATTACTGTCGTGACAACAATTCGAACAAAGTGCTTGTCCACTCGAGCGATTAGTGCGAAAGGGTGAGAAGTCGTTTGGATTGTTTTATTAAATTATGATCAGATTATGCTTTCAACATAATAGTATATTTTTCACAATAACTTAAAAAAAATAAAATAAAAAAAAGACTGCAAAAAAATTTTACAGATCAGATTATGCGTTCATAATAATATTTTATTGTTTGAGCTCTTAAATTGCGGGAGTTATCGGATTTTATCGTTTTTGGGGCGGGAATGGTTGTGTTCCAAAATTTTCCAGATTTTTTAAGGGTGTTACTAGCAATATACATTTAAAATTTTGTGAGTCTGGCTTTCAAATTGTGAGAGATATATGAATTTATCGATTAACACTAATAGGTGTATCGGTTTGGTGAGCCGGAGAGGGCGTTGCCATCCGATTTTATATCCGTCTCTTAGGGGAGTTACCAATAACATACTGTTACAAATTGTGGGAAATAAGCGCTTTTTAGATTTATATTGCCAAAGTTCCTGGGAGCACGGATGTAGGCGTGGTTTTCAAATGTAGATGCTGAACTGTAAAGGATGTTACTAACAAAATACCTTCCGAGTTTGGTCCCTATTTTTTAAAAAATTGTCGGAGATTTATGTAAATAAGATAACATTAAGACATGACCCATAGATAACTAAATGGCCCAAAGTCTGATAAATATTACATGAGTGTCGGTGACTGTGCCTTCTGCTCTCATAATTCTGTACAGATGCATCACGTTAGAGATGTCACTGGTGGCATTTGATCTGGCGGCAAATGATCCCGTATTTGATCCAATTGTTCCTTTAATTGATCGGGAGAAATCAATATTGGGCTTATTGTACGGTGACGAATTCCAGTAAGTACGTCCACTATTTCTGATTGCATGCTTCTAACAGCTTCTCATTTTATCAGCGTAGTCCGAGTCTAATACTCCGAATAGACTGTTCGCAATGTTGCCCACTACATCGAATGGGGACCGGCGGTTTCGTGTACGCTGCATAAGTGAGTTTGTCATTTGTAATTCACGATACACGTGACGAAAGTGCAGATATATGGAGTCATATGGACATGTATGATCTGTAGTTAATTCTGGGCATGTGTCATTGAATTCGTCTATGCCTGCACTAAATGTTTCCATATCTCGCCAGTATGGTTCCAATTCATAGTATATTACCATGGTCCAGTCGGAAACTGCTCTCTTCGTTGTTCCAATTTTCTCATAGTAGATTCCAAGCTTTGTGTCGAACCGTGTCACAGATACTGAATTGGTCAGTACCAAGGGTAGCATAAAGAGCAGGATTAATAAAGTCGAAGTTATGGTTCGCCGTTTTCGTTGAACGGGTGGCGCATCATTTTTGTCTGTGTCCTCGGTTTCCTTAATAGGTCGTTTTTTGGCCATGTCTTCTGGAAATAACGGCGCAAGCCTGGTTATGGGGTGTTTGTAGATGCCTGAGGCAGTTTTGACGTCAACCACTCGAATGTGATTATCCTGGCCTGGATATGTGCGTACAATGCGTCCCATTGGCCAACTCATCACAGGTATGTTGTCTTCCTTGACATTGGAGTTGACGGCCTTCCACTTATGTCTGGCTTGCAATTCTTGTAAATACTCCTGTGACCATTGCTTCCAAAATCCTTGCTTGAGTCTGGATACTAGTTCCCACCGTTTTAGTAAGGATTTTTCGTTGCGGGCTGTGTTGACATCGGGGGGAGCAGTCAGCGTTTCACCAATCAGAAAATGTGCTGGGGTGAGGGCTGTGTTGTCCGTAGGGTCATTTGACATTGGTGTAATTGGGCGAGAGTTTAAGATCGCTTCAATTTCGATGATAACCGTATTTCTTCAAATGTTAGAGATGCGGTATTTTCGTAATAACCAGTAGATGTTTTGCAGACTTTATCGCAGCTTCCCATAGGCCTCCAAATGATGGCGCTCGTGGCGGTATGAATTTCAAGGCAACTTGTTTTTTGTTGCAGTGAATGATGATCTCAGCTTGAGCTTTCTCTCCAAATATTGAACCTCCTAATTCCTTTAGTTGGTTGTTTACTCCAACAAAGTTGGTGGCATTGTCACAATGAATCGTTTGACATTTATATAATATAAGTTAAGAATATTTCTACCTAATAACCCAAATACCCTAACGGACTGCAAATGGCGCATCAGATTCCAAATAACCTAACGGATTGCAAATGCCGCGACACAACTAAAGAATATTTCTGCTTAGGCGCCAGAATGCCCAAACGGACTGGAAATTGCGAATGACCTAACGGATTGCAAATGCCGCGTCAACATATTATAACAGCGACAATAGCTTCAGCGACACAATTTACTTCCTAGGCGCCAGAATGCCCTAACGGACTGCAAGTACCCTGTCGGATCACAACTGACCTATCGGATTGCAGATGGCGCGTCGGCATATTATAACAAAGCCTTACAGCGACAGCAGCCACAGCGACACAACTACAAACGCCAGACACCAGCAGAGCGCAGCAAACCGATGTTTCATTTTTAATAAAGAATATTGAATAAGTTAGTCCTAATAAAGCACTCAAAGGAAACAGTTCTGTGTTTTTTTTACAAAAACTCCAAAGGAACAGTTTAATTGGCGCCCGAGCAGGGACCGGTCCGCAGAGATCGGTCCGCAGGGACCGGTACGCAGTCACAGGCAAATCGCGAGTTATAAAAGTGAATTAAAAAACCACGCCTCGTTATACGCGCTTTAAGTAGCGGTAATATACGAACATAATCTCGCGAGAAAGCCTAATAGGCCAGGATCGAAAAGTAAAGTGCCTCAAGTAGCATTGTTCAAATTAAAAGCGCCTCAAGTACGTTCAAATCAAAAGTGCCTCAAGTAGCCACAGATGCGAACACGTTCAAATCAAAAGCGCCTCAAGTAGCCGCAGATGCGAACACAAACTGCACGTTCAAGTCAAAAGCGCCTCAAGTAGCCGCAGATAAGAACACGATTAATTTCGAAGTGCAAAACTGCGTACCGGTGACGAAAAAAATACCGCCGACAACCCTGTAGTGTCCGTCCGCAGGGTACCGCGAGCTAAGGTGTCCAGAGGAACCCGAGTCACCCATTTCGACTCAAAATCGTCGTGGGACAAAAAGGATCAATTCCAAAGGATCGTCGCGGGAGATTCGCCGGGGTGATGTTTATATTATCACAATAGAAAATAAGAAACAAATAAATTTTTGAGAAACAAAAAATAGAAAATAAGAAACAAACAAATTTTTGAGAAACAAAAAATAGAAAATAAGAAACAAATATATTTGAGAACAAAAAATAGAAAATAAGAAACAAATTTTTGAAAAGCAAATATAAAGAAAAAATTTAAAATTAAAACAAAACAAAGAATTAACATCAAAAGCAAATGCTAAGAAAAATTTAAAATTAAAACAAAACAAAGAATTAACACCAAAAGCAAATATAAAGAAAAAATTTAAAATTAAAACAAAACAAAGAATTAACATCAAAAGCAAATATAAAGAAAAAATTTAAAATTAAAACAAAACAAAGAATTAACATCAAAAGCAAATGTTAAGAAAAATTTAAAATTAAAACAAAACAAAGAATTAA